>PVKS010050892.1:0-11371 GCA_004027875.1 Aplodontia rufa
CACCTCCCACGTACTAGGCAAGCACTGAACTGAATCCCCAGTCCCTTTTTTTTTTTTTTTTTTTTTTTTAATTTTACTTCAAGACAGGGTCTCATTGGTGCTGGAGCGGTGGCTAAGCAGTTATGGAGCTTGCCTTGCATGCATGAGTCTGTGGGTTTGAACCCCAGCACCATATATGCAACGGAGTGTCAGAGCAACGAAAGCCACATGAAAAACTAAGGAAAACTGGTTCTCTCTCTCATTGTCCCTCCCTCTAAAAAAAAAAAAAAAAGAAAGAAAGAAAAAGAAAAAAGAAAGACAGGGTCTTATTAAGTGGCTGAAACTTGTAATCCTCCTGCCCCTAGGCCCCTGTCTCCCAGGTAGCTGGGATTATAGGCATGCATCATGGTGCTCAGCATGGGATTAGTTGCAGGTCAGGGGAGGGAGCCCAAGAAAGACTCCTCTTTCCTGATATGAAGACTCAGGGTCTCACCAGAGACCTAGGTCTCACCAGACAACAAATCTGCAGGTACCTTGATCTCTGACTTTCCAATCTCCAGAACTGTGAGAAATTAATTTCTGCTATTTTAAACCACCCCACTGTGATGATTTGTTACAGCAGCCCCAGAGAACACAACATCCTTCCCACCAGCTTTCTCTTATAATGAAGTCCCCAGATGTCCTATGTGCCTCCCCCATACAATTTGTTATGCTTTGTATTTACATTAACAGGCACTTTCCATAATTAAGATTTAAAGATCATCAAAAATAGAGGCTGCCCATTCATCTGTTTACCTTAAAAACTCAAAAGGTGAGAGCTGGAGCGGTGGCTCAATGGTTGGAGCACTTGCCTGGCATGTGCAAGGACCCAGGTGCAAATCTCAGCACCACATACACAACTGAGTGTCAGAGAAACAGACAAGATGGAAATGTGAGTAAAATTGATTCTCTTTCTCTCTCTTAAAAAAACTACATTGACACTGCACATCAGTCTACTCTCAGAACCATTCCTAAAGGAACCATGGCCACCTTTGTGGAGCTCAGCACCAAAGCCAAGATGCCCATTGTGGGTCTGGGAACCTGGAAGTCTCCCCCAGGTAAAGTCAAAGAAGCCGTGAAGGTGGCCATTGATGCAGGATATCACCACATAGACTGTGCCTACGCCTATGAGAACGAGAGTGAGGTGGGAGAAGCCATCCAGGAGAAGATCCAAGAGAAGGGGGTGAAGCGGGAGGACCTCTTCATTGTTAGCAAGCTGTGGTGCACCTTCTTTGAGAGAAATGATCTGAAGAAAGCCTTTCAGAAGACCCTCATGGACCTGAAACTGGACTACCTGGATGTCTACCTTACTCACTGGCCCCAGGGATTCCAGCCTGGCAAGAAATTATTCCCCAAAGATGAGAAAGGCAACTTCCTCATTAGTAAATCAACATTCTTGGATGCCTGGGAGGTGATGGAGGAGCTGGTGGATGCAGGGTTGATAAAAGCCCTTGGAGTCTCCAACTTCAACCACTTGCAGATTGAACGGCTCTTGAACAAGCCTGGACTCAAACATAAACCAGTGACTAATCAGATCGAGTGTCACCCATACCTCACCGAGGACAAACTGATCCAGTACTGCTACTACAAGGGCATCACTGTGACAGCCTACAGCCCCCTGGGCTCCCCAGACAGACCTTGGGCCAAGCCAGAAGACCCTTCCCTACTGGAGGACCCCAGGATTAAGGATATTGCTTCAAAGCACAAGAAAACCTCAGCCCAGGTTCTGATCCAGTTCCATATCCAGAGGTACGTGGTGGTGATCCCCAAGTCTGTGACACCAGCATGCATTGTGGAGAACTTTCCGGTCTTTGACTTCAAATTGAGTGATAGGGAGATGGCCACCATACTGAGCTTCCACAGAAACTGGAGGATGGGTGTCCTGGCTGACCAGCCTCATTTGCCAGAATATCCCTTCAATGCGGAGTACTGAAGCCGACTCTCCTGCTGAGACTGCCTGGTGGATTCTTTCTCTGCACTGAAGTGGATCTCACTCCCCTGGAGGCCTGTTTGAGCCAAGTTTATGTGAAATCATACTGTACCTGACCTTGTGGTAGATCAGAATGTAGGCAAGGGTTTAAAATACTTCTGTGTATTGGTGAATTCTGATTATGCATAATGGCATTGGTTATGTCCTAACCCTACATGTAGGCAACATTGGTTGTCAATCTCCTTCCCTGTTTGTTACACAATATGATCTCTGCCATCATTGAGGATCCAACAATAAAAGGAATCAAAAAAAAAAAAAAACTACATTAAGGGGGTTGAGGATTTAGCTCAGTGGCAGAGCGCTTGCTTAGCATCATGCACACGGCCCCAAGTTCGGTCCTCAGCCCTGAAAAAAAAAAAAACAAAAACAAACTACATTAAGATTTCACCTCACTCCAGTCAGACTGGCAAAGATGAAGAATACAAACAGTAACAGATGCTGGAGGGGTTGTGGGGAGACACGAATACTAGCACACAGTTGATAGAACTGCAGATGGGTATGGCCATTCTGGAAGCAGTGTGGAGACTCCTCAAAAAATTAGGGAGGGATCCACTAATTTTTTTTTAATGAATCAAATTAATCAACAGTTATCTATCCACCAAAAGGCCTAGAATAGGAAAAGTAATACTAGTTATATAAATGCAACTAAGGATTAAAAGCACTGCATTTCAACCTTCCCAAAGGTTACAAGATTTGGTGTGGGAGAATCCCCAGGGGTAATCCAGGATAGCAATGAGCTGCATTTCCCAGCATTCACTAATATATTGCCAGGGATAATAAGCAGGGTGAAAGCTTTCAGAGTCCTAAATGGTTTGATCCTACAAAATGTATAGGTCTGTGTACATGTCCAGTTGTTTCCCTTCAACAATGGAAATGCTCTAGGGAAGCCCAGAAACATCTGAGCCAACTGGTGTACATACAGGAAGGTCCCTTCAGATGCAAACACTTGAAAATGCTACCTTCCTATTAAGAAACACCAGCTTTATTCTTCACAACATCACTAGCGCCTGACATTATTAGATTTTTGTTTGTCTCCCCCACGGAAATATAAACTTCATGGTGGAGAGATTTTTGTTCCCTGCTGTATCCCCATGGCCAACAACTGTACTTGGCAAATACCTGCCTCAAGGAAGTTTCCAAGTTACCTCTCTCCCAGAGAACTCTACCAAGACTCCTAAAATTAAGCCTCAGGTAAGAAATAACTTGAGTCTGCATATCACATGTGGGGACACTCAGTACTGGAGAAGGAATTTATGGACATGAACTGCAGGACCAGCCCCAGCTGTTCTCAAAAATATCCCAGAGGTGCAGGCTAGGAGCAGTGACCTATCAAAGAAAAAAGCTTGGGGATAACAAGACAGCTCAACACTGAGCCTCTAGGTAGGTATTCTGGGGCCTAAGATTTGGGGCCGATAGAAATGTCTCCACTGGTGAAACCTAGAGGCAGGGAAGGCACTGCAAATTGGCACACAGCTTTGTTGTCCCGAAAGGACAGGATCTGTGCACACCCACCACTGGTCACATCTTCATCACATCTATGCCCCAGCAGAGTTTCATGGCTCAGGAGGAGGCCAGAAGATGAATACCATGAAAGCGTCCAAGTCACATACCTTCAAAGTCATGAACAATATACCTGACTCATCTTCATAAAAACCCAAAGCAAACGTATTCTCAGTACTTAAGAATGGTACTATCAGAAATTCACTGATGCTGTAAAAACATTAAGAGGAACTGATAAACTAGACATAAAACAAAAACAGTTACAACTGACTTTCCAAAGCAAGACACTCCTCATCTCGGGGAGAAACAAATGCGTGGGGAAAAGGGAAATAGCACAAGATGTGTGATCTTGGGAGAAAGCAACTCACCTCCAGACCTCAACTTTTTCATCTAAAAAAAAGAAAATTCTCAAGGGTTATTGGAAAGATAAAAATAAAGCCAGTTGTTCAAACTATGAATTAAGACCTACTAGGTCTTGATATCAATTCAGTGGCTCACAACTAGAAAAAAGTAAAATAAAATGTGTTGCCATAAGTCAGGTTAGAAGCCACTTGCTAAAGAGGGCAATGAATGGAGCTCAGTAGTAGAACCACCTGCCTAGTATGTATGGCAAGTTCCCATCACCAACACCACAAAAAAATAACCACATAAACCAGGCACAGTGCCCCACGCCTGTAATCCCAGCAACCTGGGAAACTGGAGCAGGAGGATTGCAAGTTCAAAGGCAGCCAGTAACTTAGCAGACCCTGTCTCAAAATAAAATATAAAAAGGGCTGGATATGTGCTCAGTGGTTAAGCATCTCATGGGTTCAATCCTTGGTACAAAAAGATAAAAATAAAATTTAAAAAATACATACACACATCATGAAGAAGGCTTCACCAGAACTGGAGCGTTTCAACTAATCTGGGTGCCGGGTGCAAGGATGTCAGTGCTTTATAAAAAGCCACTACAGCTGAGTGTGGTGGCACATACATCCAAGGGACTGGGGAGGCTGAAGCAAGAGGACTGCAAATTCAAGGCTCACCTCAGCAACTTAGCAATGTCCTAAGCAACTTAGGCAGACCCTATCTCAAAATGAAAAGTTAAAAAGGGCAAGGGATGTAACAGTAATGAAGTACTCCTGGGTGCAATCCTCAGTACAAAAAAAGGGGGGGGATGAGACAGAAGACCCCTTTCACAATGACACCCTAAAACATTGAAATAACTCCTTTGTGGTACAGACACATTCTAAATGACATGCTTTTCCACTTATCCCCTTACTCTATTTACATTTTGAGACTTTACTACTGGTATCATCATTTGGAAGCCTTATTTCTTTCCCTCCATAATCCTCAGGAAGAGGAAGAAAAGTCATAAAAAGCAAAGCCTCTGCTTGAAGACTAATTCTTAACTCCAGTTTTGTTTTTGTTTTTGTTTTAAAGAGGGAGAGACAGTGAAAGAAACAGAGAAAGAGAGAACAACTTTATTTAGTTTTTCACATGGCCTTAGTTGCTCCAACACTAAGGCCAACACATGTACAGTTGTGTACATGGTGCTGGGGTTTGAACCTGGGTTCTCAGCGGGTTGGCAAGCGCCAAAACCGCTGAGCCACCGCTCCAGCCCTTAACTCCAGTTTTTAAGACTTTCCAAACTAATGATGAAACTGAAGAACACAAAGACAAACAGGAAATGCAGTCTTTGAAACAAAAGCCACAGCATATCAGCAATTAAAAGGCAACAACTTCCCACTTATCATAAAGTAGCCTAAAAGTTACCACACACCAGGTAGGATTCTTCAGAGACCAGAGGAAGAGGAAGATGAAATTCAGTGGTTTCATCATTCCCCTCCTCCTACAGTTTTCCAGCACAGGGAAAAAACTTTCAATTCTTAAAATCAATGTCGTCATTGATACTTATTTTAAAAGAGCACTTAATTTTCTATCTTTACTTTTTTTTTCCGGGGCTGAGGACTGAACTCGGGGCCTTGCGCATGCTAGGCAAGCGCTCTGCCACTGAGCTAAATCCCCAACCCCACATCTTTACTTTTAGTACTGAATTTAGTAAATGCAGTTAATTTAGTACATTAGTGATAATTGTGATTAAAATTTAAATTTTATTTATCTGTTAACGTATACAGGAAGAATAACTTGTATTTAGGAATAATTTTTGTGAATTTAGATATTTACATGATATTCTGTAGTTTGTCAAAACTGTGTTTCAATCAGTTTTACTCCTTTTAGTTTCATAAATCCTAAACGATTTCTAATAAGATATTGGGATTGATTCTAAACATATTTTAATGAAGCATTAACACATATTACTGTGGTACTTCAAAACCAAAAATAAACACTGACATTCCAATATGCTCTTTTTGCTGTCCAACACTAGTCACTAAGCACAACAGATCCTTCCTGAAACCAGAGGCCTGGTATTCACTACCCAGGCAGTTCCTAACCTTCACAGCTGATTTAGCACCAACTCAACCCTCTGACAACTGTTCCGTGCATGACCAATTCATCAGGAAAGCTGAATCTGTAAGCACTGACTACTTTGTTCCCCAGGGACAGCTCTGCCATCCGGGCAGGAGCCACCAGGAAACATGCCTTTTCTGAATCGCAAGGGAGCTACAGAAATGCAAGTCAAAAGGCCCTGACTGTAGGGACCAGCTGCTGAAAAGGCAGCAGGAGACAGCACCTTAATGAGGGTCTGGACAGCCAATTTCCACAGAAGACTGGGGAAGGGAGTGAGACGAAGAAATGTGGTGGAGGAATTGGGAGAATTACACAAAAGCTCTTGTCAGGGGACAAGTTCTCCATGTCACTCAGGCCTTGCACTACTTCACAATACACTTGCTTCCAGCATGCAGGCCACAAGGAAGTGGTCACTGACATCACCTCCTCTAAAACTGGGTTCAGAGAAGGCAAGGACTGACACTGAGAAGCTCTCAGGTGCTATGGGAAAACAAAATGACTTGAGACTGGGAAGCCAGGGAAGCAGAATGCCTAAGGCAAAAAGCTTGGGCCTCAGATTCAGCTCACCTGGGTTCAAATTCCACCTTGTCAGATTAATGAACTTCAGAACTGTTTACTCATTCCCATAAAAGAGGAGCCAATCTTTTTTTTGGGGGGGGAGGGGGATATACTAGGTACTGAGCCACATCATTCGTCCATCTGTCTGTCTATCTATCTACTTATCTATCTATCATCTATTTATTTATTTAGAGACAAGGTCTCTCCAAGTTGCTAAGGACCTCCTTAAATAGCTGAGATTGGTCTTGAATTTACAATCCATCCTCCTGCCTCAGCCTCTGGAGTTGCTGGTATGATAGGCATGCACCACCATGCCAGGCTAAGGAGCCAACATTTCTGATAAAGCAGCAAGACCACTTCTAGAAATGAATTCACAAAGAAAGCTGGTCCCTGCATGGTCAAGAAATGTAGTAACATCACAATCCCACTGAAGCAGCTAGTCTACAGACAGTCCTGCTCTACCCTAAATGGAATATTTCAATGGAATAATTATGAAAAATGAATGATCATTTTCTAAAATACTTTATGAATAAATCTACAGTTCAGATCTCTACTTCACCATTCATTAAAAAATATTACTACTGGTTAGGAGAAGGATCACAAGTTCAAGGCCAGTCTAGGACCCTGTGTCAAAATAAAAATTTAAAAAGGCTACAGTGGTAAAGGATCCCTAGGTTCAAACCCCCATACCCACTCCCCCAAAAGACAAACTACATAAAAGAACATATAGGTTAAGTGCCTCCATGGGAGGGGAACTAAGTCCTTTCCAAGCATGTCAACAAGGAAAAAACAAAAGATAATTGATATGGGTTAGGGGTGTGGCTCAGTGGTAGAGTGCATGTGGGGCCCTGGGTTCATGAACATGTCAATGCCAACAGAAAAAGAAAAAGCAAATTTACCAAATATAATTTACAAATATAAACTTTATTTACCTTCATTAATAACCAATGACAAAAATAAAAGTCATGAGAAGGAATTTTTCTCACATTAGAATGAACAAATGAAAAGATTAATATTCACTGTGGGCCAGGGCTAAAGAAAACCAGTATATTCATGCAGTACTCCAAGAAAATGTAAATAAACACCACTTTTCAGAAAGATAATTTAGAAGTTACACATTAAAAGTGTTTATTTGTGTATGCGTGTGGTACTGTATCCTGAACTCAGGGGCACGGGCACTCTACTATGAGCCACATCCCTAGCCCTGTTTTTTATTTTGAGGCAGGGTCTAAGTTGCTGAGGCTGGCTTTGAACTTGCGATCCTCCTGCCTCAGCCTCCTGAGCCACTGGGATTACAAGCCTGTGACACTGTGTCCAGCTTCCTTTTTCATTTTAAGACTGGGTCTCATGAAATTGCCCAGGGTGGCCTTGAACTTGCAATCCTTCTGCCCCAGCCTCCCAAGTTGCTGGAATTACAGGTGTGTGCCACCATGCCTGGCTTAAAAGCCTTTAAGGGCTTACATCTCTGATAAAGTCATTCCATGTTAAGAAAAATGCCTTAGGGCTGGAGCAGTGGCTCAGCAGTTTTGGCACTTGCCTGGCAATCACGAGGACCCAGGTTCAAACCCCAGCACCACATACACAATTGAGTGTTGGAGCAACTAAGGCCATGTGAAAAACTAAATAAAGTTATTTCTCTCTTTCTCTGTCTCTCTCACTGTCCCTCTCTCTTTAAAAAAAAGAAAAGAAAAATGCCTTAATATCTAGAGAAACACAATTTTTATGAGAATGTTCATCACTGCAATACTTATAAGAAACAACCTGTGAGTCCAACAATAGCAGATTCTGCCATGATCTATTTTATAAATACTCACACCATTCAAATATAGGGAAAAAGATTAGCCAGGACATATACATATACATACACACACGCACCATTAACAGTAGTTATATTCTGGGGAAAGAAATTAAAGGTAATTTAAATTTTCCTACACTTTCTTTTCACCTCCACATTTTCCAGCCGGGTGCAGTGGTGCACACCTATAATCCCAGAGACTCTGGAGGCTGAGGCAGGAAGATCACAAGTTCAAGGCCTGTCTCAGCAACTTAGTAATAAGGCCTCAAGCAACTTAGTGAAATCCTGAAAAAAATTTTTTTTCGAGAGAGAGGAGGACAGAAAGAATCAATTTTATTTTTTCATCTGGTCTTTGTTTCTCTAACATTTAATTGTATATGTGGTGCTGGAGTTTGAACCTGGGTCCTTGCACATGCCCGCTGGAGCAAGCACTCCAACTGCTGAGCCACCACTCCAGACCTGTGAAACCCTGTGTTAAAATAAAAAATAAAAAAGGCTTGGGATATAGCTCAGTGGTAGAGTCCCTGGGTTCAATCCCTAGTACCAAATATATATGTATATTTTAAATCTATTTCCATGAAATAAAATTGCTTTCATAACTGTAAGAAGTACAAAATGGATATATCATCCTCAGTACTGACACCTTCACAGGGTTACCCCCTGGACTTTCTGACATATCTTCAAGGTCATCCCATCACACTTCACCACTGGCTCATGTACCTTTCCAGGCACATTCCTGTCCTCCAGCTCAGCAGTTATAGTCCCTGGTAGGCCTTAAAGTCACACACAAATGAATAGTGTGGCAACCTGACATTCTAAAGCAACCAGAAAAATCCATCCTCAAGGTCACCTTCCATATCCACATGAGCCACACTGAATAAGCTCATCGAAGTAGTGAGACACTTGGTAAAGTGAACGCATGAAGGCTAGAAATCCTGAGCCTAATTGTCCTGAAAAGAAAGCACCATGAAGAATGCTCACACACGGGCCGGATGGTGGCTCAGGTGTTTGCCTGGCATATACAAGATGAGGACCCCGTTTGAACCCTAGCACCACATACATAACTGTCAGAGAAACAAAAACCAGATGAAAAAATAAAATTGATTCTCACTTTAAAAAAAAAAAAAAGGAATGCTCACACCATTGTGGGTTTCCATTCACTTTTTGATCCTTTGAACACTAAGCCTTTTTTCTGACACTGGGTATTGAACCCAGAAGCACTTCACCACTGAGCTACAGCCCCAGTTTTTTTTTTTATTTTTTTGTTGAGAGAAGATCTTGCTAAATTGCTGGATCATTCTAGTGTTTTGGATATTTATAGGCCACTGAGAAATATAAGAGTCATGTGTTAAGACACCAGACCCAATAATTGAGATAACTGTTTCCTGAAATCTAGGAAACAAGATGTCCCTAAGTCTTGATCCCAAGAACTGAGCAGCACTCCCTGAAACAATAAGATGTCACTTGCCCTACGAAAAGTCCCTAGTAAACGATGCTATCTCTGAAAGAAATGGTTTTTGGTCAGAGGTTTTCAAAACAGCCATTCCCTAGTGGCACATTTTCAAAAGACTACTATGTGTAAATTAAAAATCCTCCATATAGAGAATTCTGAGGAATAGAGAAAATAGAAATGGCAACTGTCAAGAGGAAGCTGGGTGTATGGCTAACATCCATGTGTGATAACAAAGCTCACATGGCTTTTGCTCTTCCAAAATGATAGGAGACAGCAGCCTAAACATAGCACAGACCAGATTCCAGGGTGAAAACTATATTCAAATGTCAAAATATCAGCAATTAGGAAGGCCATGGGGCATCCCCAAGTTACCCCTACACTCAAAGTAGCATGGTACAGTATCAACTACAGTCAGGGGAATAAAGATAGTTTATGATTTATAACTTCAGAGTTAAGCGCATGGAAAAAAACTAGCCAGAGAATATCAGAACTCTGGATGGCTGGCCGGCCAGTCTCCTTGAGTCTTTTCCACTTACAAATAATTGAGGCTGGTATCGATCTACCTTATCCTTTCACTATTTTTCCATGAAAAAAAACTCTTATTTTGAAAACTACTAGGATGCATTTATGGATAACTGGTTATTTCCCAGAGAGAACTGCCCCATCAAGCTGTTAAGAGCTAGCCATGGCATCCTCCTTAGGCCCCCAAGTAGCAAGGTTTCAACAGGGTTTCATTTCCAGCCCCACAGGTACCTGATACCTTTAGCAAATTATTGTTTCAACATCTAGGAAACATATTTCTACTGCAAGCCAGTAAGAGTGTGCTGTGGGATAACTTGTATCCAAAGTTGACTTGTTAAAGCAAAACCATCTCTAGCTCTCTTCAACAGGGCATTTCTACATAATTTCTTAAGAATTCAAGAATATAGGGGCTGGCGCAGTGGCTCAGATTGCTTGGCATGCTCAAGGACATAAATTCAAACCCCAGCACCACGTATACAATGAAATGTTGGAGCAACAAAAGCCACATGAAAACTGAATAAAAACTGATTCTCTTTTAAAAAAAAAGAATTCAAGAATATCATTTTAAGTTGACAAAATAATGGTCAGAGATAATGTATTTTTAGAAAGTGTTCTTACAGGAAAAAAAGGTTCTTTTCTCCTTATTCCTGCTTACTGAAATATAGATGTGATAGCTGGAATTCCAGCAGCCACCCTATACTTGAGGTAGAAGCACATACTCAGACTGGTGTAAGAGCAAGGTAAGGAAATCTGAATCCTTCGTACTGTAAAAATGCTAGAATACCAACCTCCAGCTGTCTTTTATGTAAGAAAAATATACTTCTAAGGTGATTTTTAGTTTTCACTCATTTGCGGTTAAACATGGCATGGACAATTTTTTTGATATAGAAGACTGAGATTTTGCTGTAATGTTTAAAGAAATAAGTTACTAACATACAGCACTTGTTATTTCATAAGGGAATAGAGGTTAAAAATATAAATAAGAGTTTAGCTAAATCCATAAAAGGTTAAATGCAAGGGCTAAGAATACAGCTTGGTGGTACAGCCACTGGCTGCTGAGGCAGGAGGATCACAAGTTCAAAGC
>PVKS010050893.1:0-11370 GCA_004027875.1 Aplodontia rufa
ACAAGGACATAGGTTTGAACCCCAGAATCACGTGCACAACAAAATGTCAGAGCAACAAAAGCCACATGAAAAACTAAATAAAATTGATCCCCACGCAAAAAAAAAAGAAAAGAATTAGCTTAGCTGGAGCGGTGGCTCGGTGGTTATGGTGCTTGCCCAGCATGTGCAAGTACGCAAGTTCAAACCCCAGCACCACGTACACAACAATGTCTCAGAGCAATGAAAGTCACATGAAAAACTAAATAAAAATGTTTCTCTCCCTCCCTCTCTCTCTCTCTCTCTCTCACTCACACACACACACACAAATACACACACTGTCCCCCTGTCTTTAAAAAAAAAAAAGAATTAGCTGGGGGACTGGAGTGGTGGCCCAGCAGTTACAGGGCTTGCCCATTATGCATAAGTATGCTAGTTCAAACCCCAGTACCACGTACCCAACGAAGTCTTGGAGCAAAGAAAGTCATTTCTCTCTCTCTCTCTCTCTCTCTCTCTCTCTCCCTTTCTCTTTAAAAAAAGAAAGAAAGAATTAGCTGAGTTTGGTGATGCACGGCTCTAATCCCAGGTACTTGGGAGGCTGAGGCAGGAAGATTGCAAGTTCAAAGCCAGCTTCAGCAACTTAGCAAGGCCCTTAGCAACTTAGCGAAACTGTGTTTCAAAATAAAAATTAAAAGGGCTGGGATGTGGCTCAGTGGTTAAGAGTACCTTGGTTCAATCCCCAGGACCAAAACAAAACAAACAAAAAATAGAAAGTTCAAGAACTAAAGTTCCTGAACATCATGGTTTCATTCATAATATAGTTGTGTTTTCAAGACTGCATTATGACATCAAAAAGATCCCTCAAGTATGTTACATGAAGATATACCTTGAAAACACATATCTTTCATCAGAGACTGGACTTCAGGACTTGGGAGGAGGTATAAGTGGCTTTCTAACACTGGAGTGTATTATTATCATGCAGTTGGTTAATTTCTGGATGGGAGATCAAAACAAACTTATTTTAAGTAATTCCTACCTACTACGTGGTCTTTTTAGTCTGAACTGAAGCCAAAATTACATTCTAGTTAACTGTAGACCTTAACATATTTGAACATTCCCCTGAGAAAAGTTGAACTGAGAAAGTCATGACTAAATCTACATAAAGATTGCCTTGTGATCCTTGAAAGTCCAAGATTATCACAAGACCATGGCCATTTTGAACAGTTTATGGAAACTGGAGCAAGATCTAATATGTTAGTATTTCATATTTTGGTTTTAATGTACTAATATTGTGAGCAAATCTTACCAGATGTAAACGTAAAGTTATATATATATATATACATATATATATACATATATATATATTTTTTTACATAGTATACATTTCCTGGACCACAATGACTACCTGACTTTCCATTTTGTTTTCCTCTCAAATGTAAATTTCTTAGCTCAGAATTTAGTTTGAACAGCACATATTAAAGCACACACAGGAATAGAGCATAGATATGCAGAGTCACATTAAGACACTGAATATCGTTTCTTGAGCAGAACACTATTGTTTCATACAAACTAAGAAATGTAAAGGCTGGACTGTGTCCATCAGTAGAGAAGGTCACTCACTGATTTATTTACTGTTCAATCACTATTGTCTTTGAGCCTTGGGGTATGATATGCAGGCACTTGGAATACAAGGAGAAAAAGAAGACCTTGAGGAGCCAGTACTATTCAAGTTTTTCCAAATGCTGAGCAAAACAGAGAGTGCCCAGGCAAACAGATGCCACACTCTTTCCCATATGGCAGGTATGGCCCTTTTATGGACCATTTCAGGCTGATGTCAGAAACCTTTGTATCACTCTCCTTCCTGCTCTCAGAAAACATCCTAATTATAGTAATCTGCTTTTCCATGTTATACGACAATAGGACAAAAACACATTTACTCTCTGACTCCAGTCAAGTATCCACCAGTGGCAGGGGACCTGGATGGTCATATTTCACATTACAATCTAATAGCTTAGTATTTCAATGTATATATTTTAGCCTTAATGTAGTAACACTGTGAGCAAGTCTCACCAAACATTCCGTTTGCATGCCTTTATATAATGTGGTTTCTGCTGAGGAGACTTTCTTTGAACAACTGCTCCATGTGAAATTATAAACATACTTGTATTATGTGTTTGGGATTTTCTCTGTTTTATCCCTATGCTCTCTAACTATGTGTAGATAAATATTGAGGTTTTGTATTTCTTTAACAAAGACTTGTGAAAATACTTTCTTCTCATTTTTAAAAAAACCCTATTCCTCCCCCAGTCCATCAATTTTATACCAAATAATTACTTTTTAAATTGCTCTTAACCTGGTGCATACAATAGGTCGAAAACATCATGGCCTGAACCCTTCTGTTTCTTCTCGGCATGACATGTATATAGACCTGGCAGGCACTCAGTGTCCTTGATTAGATGGTTGCTAATCAGGAAAGGAGGACATTCCAACTGTGCTCTCTGGTGACACTGAGATTTGTGCTCAGGAAGAAGCTTATATTTTTTGCCTCCCTCTGTCCTTTCAGTGATCACATCCAAGTTATTTTCCAATTCTTGTTGCTGTCTGCTGCTACCTATACTAAATGAATACTAATGGTGTTTCTAAAAACCTTCGTACCCGTCTAAGCTGTTAGCCTGTTAAGGTCATTTTCTTTGGAAATGTTTTCTTTTTTCAGGCTTATGTCTTCCCTTCATCTTTCTACCCTTTTCTCTATTGAAAAAATAACATTTTAAAAGCATTTTCAAAAGCGATAGTTTTTTTTGTTGTTAGATGTGCTCATTATATGTATGGATTAATCCTGGTGTATCAAGGTCATTACCAAGGACTCTGAGAAATAGCTTTAAAAAGAATGGCTTCTCTATCTGGCAATTAAAACAAGCCAATGCACTACTTACAGCCTTAACTTCCTTAAGAGAAGGCCATATATAGCCAACATAATCAAGATGGTTAACTTAAGTGAATATCTAGTTACTTTTATATTACAAGTTACCTGATACCAACCACTCAGTACCCTTCAAAATCTTGAACTAAGAATAATTTTATGCATACAGATCCTATGAAAGTTCACTTCTTAATTATGCATACTTGGGAATTATTGTCTCTGATGTAGAAAGGTACCTTGTTGCTATGCACAACGTCATCATTGGGACTTAAGCCATACACATGCTAGAAAGTCTCAATTGTTGATTGATGGCAAGTACATCAGATTGTTTAGAATACCATGGGGTTCTCCAGGCATTTCATTTCCTAATTGTGAACAATTATTTGCATTTAATTTAGATCTCGTCTTGCTGCCTGGAAGTCAGATGGCAACACCACCAGAGCCAGAGGAAGTAATTGCATAATCTCCAATATCTTTCCATCAATTAATTTATTTGGAGGAGTTTAAATGGTAACATAAGGAAATGCTTGACAGTGTTAGCTACAGGCATGCAAAGGGGGGGGGGGCAATCCGTACAGTGAATCATCTACATTCTACAGCTCAGCCTTATTATGGTTAGTTTATACTCATTAAAGTGATACTACATTCTTGAACTTACTTTTCAGTAAGTAGTAGGATAATTATGAGTAGGCTTTGGAACTGTATTTAACATTTTTCTGATAATTTTTCTTGTTCAGTCAATGAAAATATGAAAGATATAACTTAGGGATAGTAATGACTCCTATGAAGCTGGTTGTAAGGATAAAGTGAGATATGTAAATTAAGTTACTAGCCAATGGTTAGCTTTCCATGAATGAAAGTCATTCTTGGTTTTGGTACTGCTAATAACAATTTATTTCTAGAAAAATACAAGACTACAACTTTGAGTTCAAATATGTTGGTAACATAATTCTTGTACTAGATATGAGTTAGGAAAGGGGAATAAATTATTGCTTCTTATTTTTCAATTGTAAAGAGGAAGAAAAGGGGTTCAAGAGATGAAATTAAGCTCTTCTGAGTTTTATTTCAGGGAATTATGGTCCTCCAACTTTTGGTGTTTGTAACCTGCTCTATTCAGTCAAAGAATCATTCAGACCGCTAGTCAACTTATTTCCTTATGCCAAACCTTCATAAACCAACTTGAGATTAGAGAAAGCAGGACTGAAAAGAAAGGCAGAAAATGACTATTTTGTGTGTGTTATGTATTTGGAGCTAAGCCAGACACTTGACATAAATCCATGAGCAGATATCGAAATTAATCTCAATTGCTGTTATAAGTGCATCATCCTTTTTCACTAGTCAACTTTCCTACAAATTCTTGCACTTGCGCGATATAGTGTGTGAAGAGCGTTGGGGGATGAGGCTGAGAATAAAGACAGAGGTAATAAGAGTGGTAAAGCCAGACTGCCAGGGGGGATATTCTCTGAGGCTTCCTGCTCCTCCCTCCTTTTCCTTCCACCCATGTCTGTGGGTGGCCTTCTTGTAGTTATCCTGAGATGACAGAAATAAACTGTGTGCCTTATCAGGATGGTGTGAGAAGCAGCGCAGCAGCTGCCCTGGCCTTCCTGGCTGTGCTTGTGAATTTCCAGTCACAAAGCAATTCAGATTAAAGGGACTTCTTTTATCTCTTCTCTCCCTTCTCCCTTTGTTGACAGGGAACATCATCCTGATACCACAGGCATATTATCTCATCTGCTTTTCAAAAAGAAAGTTTTATAGCTTACTGAGGATTATGAGGCAATGGTATTAATTCCATCCTTCTTAAGTGGTTTATCGTTATTGATATGGAATGTGAGTGGGGTAGATTCCTCCATGCAAGCCTTTTGCTTACAGTGGGCCAGAACTGGGAGGGAGCACAGAATGCATGTGTGCGTGTGTAAGAGGTAGTGACCTCTAACTGCAACCCAAATGTAAGTACAAAATGAATGGTTTCAGATTATCTATTATTTTGAATTATTATTCTATTTCCCTCTAGTGAGAAAACATTTATAGATTGACATTTTTCTTTAAGCCCTCTTTATTATAGAATGCTCTTAAGCTACCACACATGGAAAGCATAAATAGTTGAGCATGCTCTTTAAGAGAGAGAGAGAGTGAGAAAGAAATAATGAATTTCATTTTTTATCTGGTTTTTGTTTTTCCTCCGCTCAGTTGTGTATGGGGTGCTAAGGATAAAACCCAGGTCCTCGTAGATGCCAGACAAGCACCCTACCACTGAGCCACCTTTCCAGCCCCAAGTATGCTCCTTTTTTAAAAAAAATCTTTTTTCTCTTTCCCTCCTCCCAGATGCAATTTTTCTTTGCTTCTATTTATGATTTTCTTGTCTGTTTACTATTCCATTTCATTTCTTTAATGCTGCTTCTTACTATATTTTATTGTCCTAAGACTCCTTATTTTCTGTCTGGAGTTTATAGATATATATCCCATTAGTTCATGAAACATAGCTTTCATAAAGATTCTCACACTCAGAAGGCATCATGAAAGTCGTTTCTAAAGAGGTAAACCTTTAACATGTCAGAAGTGGAACTGATGAATTTTAGAATCTCAAGATGCTTATCTGAACCTCTTCAACTTTTGAAATACATTAATGTCTAATAATTACATAATTTGGAAATCCTATTAAATAGCAATCACATAACAAGCTCCACATACAATTCCCGAAACAGCAATGGTCCCCTGACATACATTTTTGGACATTTTCAGCCCTCATCTTTAAAATGGTAGTGGATGTTCAAACTCAACACAATCACAAGCAACTCACTATATCTTCAGGTTGCCAGAAGCTCTGAATGATTCCCAGGGCTGTTTGATGTTTATCACAAAAGTTATTCTTAGACTGTTCTCTCTCTTTAGAGTTTCCTTTCCCAGTAGCGACAAAAATCAGACATCCACAGGCAAGTAACCACAGTGAGGATGTTTCTGATCCCATACTGCCTCAGAAATCCCACTCTCTGTGTGACAGTGTGAGAGAAATGAAAATGTGAAGACTCTGACATGGAAATACTATAGTCTTTCCAATGACTGCCTCCAGTTGGAATTACATTTTACTAACCTGACTTGTACCTGGAAGTTTTAAAGTTGACTTACATATCACAGCATGAAATCTGGAGAGAGAAGGACTTGAATTCAAGTCATGATTTGGTAACTCACTCGCTCTAGAACCTTGATTGAGTTTCCTCACATATTTAGACCTCAGGTTCCTCATACAAGGAATGGAGACAACTAAGATAGTACCTACATAAGCTTGTTATGAGCAACTTAGTAAATACTGTGTATGGATTTTTTGGTATTTTGCCAGGAAAATAGTAAAGATCCAATCGATACTATTTGCTATTCTTTTTTTACTGAGGAGTTGTGTTGTACAATCATAAATGCATATGTAGAAACAATATGATGTGCCCTGATCCTAATCCAGAATCACTCCTACACACCAGTCTCTTGATTCTTCTATATTCCTCCATAGCAGATATTTCCCCCATCTCTCTGTATATATATGATTATGTATTTTCCAGAATTAAATGATTGCATAAGTATTATTTGGCTTCTTGAGGAGTAAAGAATAAGTTACATTGTTGATTCCCTTCTAAGACCCCCCCAATCATCCCTCCCTCTACCCTCACCCCTACATATCTATGGTTCCTCTAGATTATGTGTTGCTTCGACTTTGGTGGGTCTAGTACTTGAGCTTGGCCTTTAACACAAGACTGGGTTTTGCTCTAGGCTCCACAAATGAGGGAAAACATTTGATATTTGCTATTCTTAATGGAGTTTTGTCTCTCACTCTTTTACCTTCACAAAACTTCTGAATCTCTTTGAAAGTAGAATTAAAAAGAAAAACGTTCCTGACATTGCATTCCACAACACTTATTGATAATAATAATGATCAGAAGTGGCAATATTATACTGCTTTGACAGATAACTGTAAAATTTCATTTATGTCACAGTCCAATATCAGTGGAACAATTGACTGTACTTAACAAATCTCCTAGTGCCACTGTGGGATTCAGGCTTCTTTCTTATTATAATATGGTCATCTCCAAGGTTCCCATCTCAGGGCAAATAGAGAGTGTGAATTTTTTTTATGGAGGAGCATGTTCTGTGAGAGCTCACAGGTTTTCTAAGTGCTTGAATAATTCACGTGCCACAAACATAATTGTTCATTCAAAAGAAAATAAATAAGATAGGTGATCATCTAAGCAGCCTATGCCATTAATATAATAATGAGGAAAGAATAATGGAGCTTTAAGGAAATTTTGTTATAGCTGGGTTAAGATGATACAAATAATAGACTGCTTTCTCATCTAGATATCATTTGAATTTGTCTTAGAGACCAACATGGTTTGACTTGAGCTCTTCGAAACCAAGAGATGAATAGATCTTCTTTTCTCTTTTCCTGTGGATTATAAATGTTTCTAAATTGGTTTCAAATTTTCTTGCTTTTGCCATTAATGTATCCATTTTACTCTATGGAAACTTCTGGGGCAAGCGAGCATATGACATTTGATTTCCCATTGATCTAGTCAATTGGAATAAGAACTATATAAAAAGTAAAGGAGAGAACTGCAGTTACACATTGTAATATGGATACATCTCAAAAACATACTGTTGAATAAAATAACCAAGTGACAAAAAAAAAAAAAAAAAAAAACAATGCATGCTTCTGTGTTCAGTACCTGGAGAAATAAAATAAAGTAAAATAGTTTAAGGAAAAGTAGGCATATTTAATTCTATTACTATAATAAAATACATGAGATTTCTATCTTTATAAATGTTCAGGTTTGTTTAGTTCACATTGGAGGTTCAAGGGCATGGCACCTCCATTGGCTC
Organism: Aplodontia rufa; assembly: GCA_004027875.1. NCBI lineage: Eukaryota > Metazoa > Chordata > Mammalia > Rodentia > Aplodontiidae > Aplodontia > Aplodontia rufa. The sequence continues at coordinate 7,763 of PVKS010050893.1, forward strand.
AGTGCTAATGAGGAACTTGTGGCTAATAGCCAATGGCTGATGACATTGGCATGATTAGGTATTTTGGGACAAGTGGTGATACCTCAATCCAAGAATCAGCGAGGGCTAGGTGAAGCCAAACTTTGAATATTATAACAACCCTCTCATAAGGACTAGCAAGGAAGTAATTTCTGAGAATATGATCTGAGGAATTCCTACTATGCCCTACCTCCCAAAGGTTCCACTACCTCCCAAAAGTGCCACCCTGAGGACCAATTCTTCAATCATAAGGGATCCTTGAGGGATACACAAACCATACCCAAACCATTGCTAAGTGAACTGCAAAACTACACATAATAATAAGTGAATGTAATATTCAGATTTTGGCAAGTGTTCACCTCTGGGTAAGTAGAAAAGCAACAATTCACAAAAATAATTTTGGGGGGAGGCATTTAAAATATATCAGTTATATTCAGTTTTGTAGCTGAAGAATTAACTTTGTACAAGTATTCATTGCTCTTTCTTTAAACTTAGATAAATATGTTGTATACGCTCTTTTCTATGCATATTTAACCGAAACAAAGGTAAAAGTAGAGCTGTAAGAAAGGCCATAAATCTGCCCTTTGGTCCTTTGATTTTTTTTTTACCAAATTATTTTATAAGTTCATATTTGAGTAGGAGATTACTTTGATGTAGCATTTATATGTAATCTCCAGATCACATCTGAGTTTTAGAAATTTATTAAATATCTGCTTTATAATTTCAAATTCAAAACAAGGTAAGCAGATCCCTAATACTATAGCTTTTATGTCTGATCCAAATTCTACAGTGCTCCATTTATTTATGTTGTATAACAAATCATTCCACAACTTAGTGTCTTCAAGTGACAACAATCATTCTGATATTTCATGATTTCAGCAGATCTGTATTCTAGAAAGCATGTGGCTAGACACTTCTGGCTCAGTATTGCTCATGTGGTGGTAGTAAGATGGTAACTGTAGTGGAGTCTCTGGGAGCTGGGGAAGGCATCTCTCCCACTCTATAGTTTCAGGATTTCTCCATGTGATCTCTACAAGGCCTAGTTTGGTCTTTCTTACAGTACAGTGGATTCAGGGCAATCTCACTAAGCCTCATTAGGTGACTAAAGGCTCTAGTATGAGTTTTTCACTGAGTGAGGCTTCAACAGAATTACTTTTTATGTTTTCAGCTGGGAAGTCAGGTTAGTGTCACTTGTGCTGTATTATACTGGTCACAAGTGTTCCACAGGTCCTCCCAGATCCTAGAAGAGGACAATTAGATTCCATCTCTTGTTGGGAGAGTGGCAAGTAGACACCAGATACTGCTTCAACTCTTTGGAAAATATAATTTGCTAAATATGTATAATTGTGATTGTGACAGTCTAATTTGCCATCTAAAAATAGACTAAAAGAGGGTGTTATTAATTACACAAAGACAACAGATGAAAATTTGGGCTATGCTGCATATACCATGACATATGGTCACCCTGGTAACAGGGCGACGAAACATAAGAATTGGATTGGGCATTTCATACCTGAAGATATTTTTAAAAATGCATCACCTTTCGGATCTGCCTCATCAGAATTCAGAACCTTTATCTCATAGAGACAAAGTACACAGACATGAGAAGACTTTTTTAAAAAGAGTAATCAGAATGGAAAAATGCTTAGTAATTGCTCTGTGTTCTCACTCTCATTTTATCATGGTTAGGTCACCCTTCCCTCCCACAGAGAGTCAAATATTTAAAATTGCAAGTTGAGAATATTATCAGTGACGCACACAACAGAAATTGCAATGTCTCTGAACAATTTTAAACTCTATGCAGATATTTTTCTGGTTATTAATAATCCCACTCTTGCTGAGACTTTAACCCAATGTTTCCCATTTTGCATTCCATGGAACACAACTACAGCTAGGTAGATTGCACCAAATATTTCCCAAGGAGAAAGCAGCTAGAAATCCCTGCAAATTTTAGCACTCCCCTCAGGAGTTTCAATTCATAGTATTAAAAGTTCTGGGAAGTCCCACAATAAGAAACATGTTGAACTTTGTTCTTGGTCTAATTGAACATTTCCAAATTTCATTTGACCATGGGAACAGTTTTTCTTCCCCTGAACAGCAGCAATTAACATTTGCAGGATTTGTATTCTGCGAAATGTACTTTGGGGAACACTGCTCTAACCTAAGCCAGAACGTGAGTCTTTTCAACATTTATCAAGAAACTTGGAATGATCAAATGCAATTAAATCAACCGTTTTGAATATAGAGGAACTGAGAAAGAGGTATTTGAACTGTTTTCCTAAAAAAATTGTTAATAAAAGTTTGTTGTTTCCAATTATAAGGATTTAAATTAGTAAATTTGCCCGGGGCCAATTTTGAATGAACATGTTCATCAGATAAAATTTATTGTTCCAAAGAAAGGTACTTATTGGCACCAAGCACTAATGAGGATGGAGTTTAATCATATTCACATTCTATGTTTTCATGTAGAAAAGGGAATGCAGGTTTAAAGTCAATGGTACATTCTAGATTTTTCGGTAAATTTTAAGATGTAGTAACTACCAATAACCTTCCAATTTTAGTTCCAGCTGCCAAAACTGGGACTTACACTAGAAGTAAAGCAAGGGAATAGAGTTTTGTCAGAATTTAAGGAATTACAGAAACTTTAATTAGATATGGTATTATCAAAATTTTAGATATCTAAGAAGCAGATGTATTTTAAGATAGGAATTGAGTAAGTTTTTTCTTACACATCTACAAGTACACTCATACCAAAATCATGGTATGAAATTCAAATTAACTTCCACTAATCTATTTATTTAAATGCAAAGAGATGCTAGCAAGAAATGAAAAGTGAAGTGTATAGTCTAATGAAAATACTATATGGTTAGCAATGTATTTACTGCATACAGAGAAATAAACTATCTTGAAAAATTTGCACTGACAGTAAGTCAAACTACATAATAGTATATTTATGAACTCCAAAGGGGACATTCCACTATAAAACAAAAAATACACCATGTCATAGATGATGTGGATTTTCCTGTATTAAATACTTTAAACTATCTAAACATAATCAAATCATAGTTGAAATAGACAAAGAATTAATGTTGGATAAACACATTCAGAACTTACCCATTTGAGAAACATTCTTCAACTTCTGAGAGGCAGTAAAAGTCAGGAGTTAAGAGTGTAGTCTCTGGAATGAGATTGCCTGAGATTGATGAATTCACTCCACAGATGTTTGTTGTGGGTCTAATATGTGTTAGGTGCTGCTCTAGGTACTGCAGATGTCCGTATGGAGCTTACATTTTAATCATGGAGACAGAAATGAAGAAGTATGAAAATGCAAAGTTTGTTGATGAAAAATGTGTGCTAAGAAGAAAAACAAAGTATCCATAAAGAATAAGAAAGGTAAGTTTTGTAATTTTAGACAGGTGATCCATCAAGGTCTTATCAAAAGTTGGATGTATGAGTAAGTCCCTGAAGGGAATGAAAGAGTGAGCCCTGGGTACATATTGGGGTACAGTATTCTAGGAAGAGGCATGATAATTGCAAAGGCTCCAAGGCAAGAATATATATCCGTAATATTTGAGGAACTGTGAGAAGTC
>PVKS010050894.1:0-11369 GCA_004027875.1 Aplodontia rufa
TGATGGGGAAGATGGGGGAACCATTCCAGAAGCCAATGTTATTCCTACACTAGATACCCATTTAACACATGAGTTCTTCTGGGGGAAACTGCAATAGATGAAACCCATAGTAGCTTATCTATGTGTTAGCATTACCCCTGGTTATCAAAGTTTATACACATTGATTGCTACAGTTTTGACAATGTTTCCCCCTCATCTGAATCCTGTATCGCAATATACTTCTAATAAATGTGGAAAAAGAAAAAATAAATAAATAAATAAAGATGAAAAAAAAAAGTCAATGGGAGTATACTGATGCTTCTATAACTATGTCATGGCTGTGAATGAACTCTCTTGTCACCAAAATGGCAGAGTGGAGGCTGAAGAAGGTCAGCCGCTCATCGTTGGCAATTTAATGCCCAAATTTGACATACTGTGTACCTATACTGTGGTTGCTAAATCAGTTAGAGCCAGGTGTCCTGTTTCTCCCAAATACAAGTATCTGGATTGTTCAGCTGTCCCTCTTGAAGCTTCTATGGATGTCTCTTCCATTCACTGAAACAGGGTCTATTCATCTTTTTATGCGATGTATATTAGTTTGTTTTTCATTACTATAACAAAACACCAGAGATAGGCTTTTCTTCATTACGAAGAAAAGAGTGTACAGTTTTGGAGGTTCAAAGTTCAGGATCCGCATCCTCATTATTCTGGTTTCTGGTGAAGATAGTGACAAGGTATCACATCATTGCAGGAGGATGTACATAAGCAAAAGGTCACATTTGAATCAGGAAACAGGCTGTTTTAGTCAGTGTTCAGCTGCTGTGATGAAAGGGCCTGACAAGAATAATTTTAGGAGGAAAAGTTTACGTAGGGCTCAAAGATTCTGAAGTTTTAGTCCATAGAAGGACAGCTTTATTCCTCTGGACTTGAGAGGAGGCAGAAGGCACGGCTCCAGGGAGTGGAGAAACTCCAAGCCAGATAAATATCTACACCAAGGCACGCCCCCCAGTAACCCGCCTCTGGCCACACCCTTCCTGCCTTCAGTTGGCAGTCATTATTGGGATTAACTCACTGATTGGGTTAAGGTTCTTATAACCTGATCACTTCACTTCAGCCTTACTGAATTGTCCCATGTGAGATTTTGAGGGACATTTCACACTCAAACCATGATACAGAGAGGGAGGAGGTAGTCTTGTTCCTTTTATAACAACCCCCACATCAAACAACCAAGAGATTGGACAAGATCTATCTTAATTCCTTTGGAGGGCTTCACTTTCAAACACCCAAAAACCTCATTGTACCCTGTGTGAAAACAGGCCCTTCTACTTTGCAATACCACACTGTGCAAATCAAGTCTTTAATTGAATGAGTCCTGGGGGCGGGGAGGCACCCACATCATAGTACCATTGATTCCTTTAAAACTATGGTTTAATTTTCGGATTCTTTCTATAACACTCTTTTCATTGTTTTAAATATAATACAAAGAATTACAAATGAAACCAATTATATTGAATGCTAGTTATGAACATTAAAAATAAAAAAGTGACATGGTAACAGATATATGTCTTTATTAATATATTAAAGAACATGGATAAGTGATGAATCTGCTAACTTCTGTAACATAGCAGTAGTGATATTTTTTGCAGGTCCTGAAACACCCATCATTCTGTCACATTCGGTGGTGTTTCCTAGTCTATTGCTTGTGGCCTATGGAATTTCTTGGATCAAGTTTACAGCCTCTGAACAACAATGCTCGATTGCATGGCCTTGCTAGGCTCCTTCAAATGACCTTTGCTCCGGAAATCCTTTACTTTGAATCCTCCACCTATGCAGCTCCAGGGTTTCCTCACCTGGACTGCTTTTGTCCCCTGGGTTTCATAGCAGGTGAATATTCTCTCCCTTACCCTGAGGCTCTCTGTGATTTTCTGACTACATTCTCTGGAAGTTCCAGAAAGAAGTCCCTCTTTCTCTCCTCCTTCTCAACTGTCCCACACTTCAGCACCCACATTTCCAGCCCCCTGAGCCACAGAGTTTGAACTCGGGAAGTAGTAATTTCTTGTGCTGGGAGCCTGTGAGGCCTGCTCTTGCTTATATGAGAGGGGAGAATGCACCCCTCCTCTTTTATATCCGGATCAAGGAGTCAGAACCCAGGACTAGCCAGCCACGTCCCATTACAACTCAGGCTCCCTCTGTCCACTCACTTCCTTACAGAAGTCAGAAGACTTTCTTCTCCTCCCCCTACTCTATCTACACCGGCTTCACAGCTGTCTAGGATGGCTAACAGAAGGCCATTCAATGTGAAAAGCCAGGACAAACACGAGGAGATGATTCCAGGGCAGACACACAAAGCTGGACACAGGATGACACGTGATGAAGAGGTGAAGGGCAGTGTTTGCTCTCTTATCCTGCATTTAAAACTGCAGTGCTTTCTGGATGCCTCACTTTTATAATATGAAAAAGTAATAATGTTTTAAACCAAAACATACAAGACACACCTCCATGCATACATAAAATCCAGAAAAATTCCTCCAACACTTTCATTTCCTCTTGAGGGTCTCTTTCCAGAGACAGCAAATCCCAGTCCAGAAGGATTCTGAGTGCACGCAAGGCTGCCACCCCTGTTGCCTTGGTTGTGCTCCTAACGAGTCAGTGAACTTGCTGGGCCTGGTAGCTTTAGCGTATTCTCATTTCACAGATGAGAAACTGGGACTCGGGGTGACTAAAATGGCTTTATTAATCTCTGTTGGAGTGACAAGGGACACATGGAATGCCACTGTTGAGTCTGCTTTTACTTCACTGTGAAAAAAGACCTGGTAAGAACAATGAAGAGGAGAAAAAATTTTGGGGGGCTCATGGTTTCAGAGTTTCAGTCCCTTAATAAACGTCTCCATTACTCTGGGCCTAAGATAAGGAAAAGGCAGAAAAGTTAGTAGAAAAAGGTGGAAGGGCATGGCGGAGGAAAGCAGCTCAAGACACAGCAACGTCTGCTCTGCTCACCAGGGACAAAATATAAACCCCAAAGTTGTGCCCCGATGCCCCACCTCCTCCAGCTGCACCCTACCTGCCTGTGGTTGCCAGCCAGCAATCCACTCGAGGGCACTGATCACAGATGAGGTTAAGGCTCTCTTACCCACTCACCTTGCCTCAAACTTTCTCGCATTGTCTCACACATGAGTCTTTGGGAACATCTCATGTCTAAGCCGTAACAATCTCAGACGTGATGACAAAGCACAGATAGAACAGAGAGGGGCTCTGGATGGCACAGGCAGGGAGGGCAGAGTTAGGAAACAGAGGTAGCAACATATGCCCTACTGGTTACCTGCCCTCCCATTGGTGCCCACAGCCACACAGTATAGATACACTGTTGTCTCATCTTCAGGCGAGAAATAGAAAGTGCAGAGTGGTGGAGTCCCTTGTACACACAGTAAATCCACTAAGTGCAGAGAGGAGAATAAAGATGGGTGTACCTGACCCTTTTTAAATCCATTCACCCGCTGCCTTCCTGAGAAACTGTTCGCCAAGGATGGTCGTGTGGCATTCCAGTGCTGGTGACATCTGATTTCCCCACTTGATGATGGGAGACCCAGAAGAATGGATTTGGCCTCGGGACCTTCAGACCCTCAGTGCCCATTAGTCCACAGTCACTTGTGGACTGAAACAAGGGAATTTGCCTCTGAGAGCAGTAAGGGTCTCAGGAGTCAGTTTTTTTCATTTGGCTCCTAGCCGTAGTAGGAACTTGGTCGGCAAATCCGTGATCCGCTTTATTGCATTGGCTCTAACGTGAGCTACACCTTGCCAAAAAACCTAGGGCAAAATTGCCCAGGGTAGCACTTGCAGAGATTGGCAGAGAGGAATGGAAAGTCTGTACAGGTCTTCCCTATAATGATCGCCACCTCCACAGCTCCCCATAGTCACCAGGAAGGCTGCAGAAGCTGAAGCCTGCCTTAGTGAAACTGGAAAGGTTAAAATCTGTGTTTCAGCAATGGGCTTTGTGCAGAGCGGCTGCCGGTCTGCGGATTACACTGTTCCCTGACCTTTCTGGGATGAAGCATTCTTCACAGCTGTCATTGCGTCAGTGCACAAGCCCAGAAATATCATTAGGGGAGACATCTTGGCTAGGGATCCATGCCAAGTCTATGGCACAGGGACTGAGGAAGAGACGTGACCAGTAATTCAATAAAGGGAGCTTCAGTCAGACATGGATGCTGCTAAGGAGACCGAGGGTGAGGCTGGGGTACAGGGAGGGTTGCCTTCCCTGTTATCCTCACCCCACTGCCCTGCAACCCTCTGCTTCCACATCTGTCCCCTCGAAAGGCAGGCTCCTGTTTCTTCTACTGCCCCCACCATAATTTCTGGAACATGGCAGAAGCTCTATAACCTTTTGCTAAAGGGAAGAGAATCAGAGATGTTCGGAAATGGCTTAAAGAACAGTTCACAAGCTTCTTGCCTTGGTTTATGTGATTACAGAGGCTGACGAGTCCAAGACCTGTGGTCAGCAAGGCAGAGACCCAGGAAAACAGAAGGCATAGTTCCAGTCTGAGACTGAAGAGCAGTTGAGAACCAGGAGAGTCAGTTTGGGAGTTCCAGCTTACAGTACAGGGTGAAGGTAAGAGAAGTCACATGCCGCAGCTCAAGGACAGTCAGGAAGAGGTAGGGCAGAACTTTCATTTACAGCCCTCTATTTTATGTAGGCCTTCAATAGACTCCCTCACACTGGAGAGGAGAATCCTCAAAGATCAGAATAAGTTTAATGAAATATCTGGACACACTGTGGTTGAGTCATGTTGAGTCATAAAATCGACCATCACAAAAGGGGCTGCCAGGAAGCACAGGCACAGAAGACAGAGAGTGGAAATAAAGGCTGTGGAGTTGACAGGTTCCCGAGGTAAGCAGCCGGCGTCCAACCCCATGTGGACTCTCCGAGGAATCTAACAGAATAGGCCCTGTCATTAAATTTTCTTTCTGAAGTATGATAAGCTGGAACCTTCATTCTTCCCTTCTGTTCACTCCAGGGAAAAACAGTGACAATCTGTGTTCCCAGGCTGTGCCTGCTCCTGGGCTCAGAGGTTCTATGGAGGTGAGAGGGAACCCTGTGAATAACACACAGAGGTTCATGCATCATGCTCACTGGCAGTGCCCATGGCCCATCCTCAGTTTCCGCAGCAGGGGGAGCATCGCCGTTAACTTGGAGATTCTGTTTGCAAAGCACTTTCTCATTCAGCAGGGAAGCCTGGCCTCCCTTCCTGGCTCCTAGAGAAGATCTGAGTTGCAGAAAGGGTGGGGCCTGCCTAAGTGGCAGAAGGGCTGGAGCCAAAGTTGCCATCTCTGGACTCTCCACCCAATCTGCATCGCCCGCTGGGCATCTTTCTGTCTCCTCTCCTCAGTCTAGCATTCCTGAAATGAGAAAACAGAACTCCTAAAGGAAACATTCGAGTAACTGCAACGTAGATTTTCAGGAAATAGTGCAAATTATAGAATTTATCTAGGCCATAGAAGAAAGGCAGGTGGACACAAAGTCTGAACAGCTGCATTCTGAGCTTAACTGCCCCTAACCAGCCATGAGAACTTTTCCCCTTTCTAAGTGCATACAGACCAGGATTGGCAATGACTTAAGATTTTCCAGCTTTATGATGGTGTGAGCTAATGCACTCAGTGGAAACTGTACTTGAATGTTGATCTTCTCCTTGGCTGGTGATGTGTGCTATGAGCCCCTCACTGAGCTGCAGCTCCTAGTCAGTGAAAGCACCAGCATGTGGAGCTGCTGAGTTGCTGTGCAATAGGCTAGACATACCAATGGCATTTTTTGACTCATATTTTTAAGGAATGATGGGTTTATCAATATGTCACCCTATCGTATGGCAAGGAGGATCTGTATTTCATTTTATTCTTCTGACAAATAAGAAAATCTCACTAGATAAGTTGTAGGGAGGGGGACATTGTCAGATGGGCTGGAAACTATCCATTATTTATTATTTTTAAGAGACAGAGAGAAAGAGAGAATTGATTTTTTTTTATTTTTCCATTTGGCCTTTGTTTCTCTGACACTTAGTTGTGTATGTGGTGCTAGGGTTAGAACCCAGGTCCTTGCACTTGCAAGGCAAGCACTCTAACCACTGAGCAACCACTCCAGGCCCAAAACTATCCCATGTTAAAGCAGAACTAGTGTATGGAAAGAATGCTAGTTTTAAAATCAGAGAGACCTACGGCCATCCTGCTTAGTAAGTGACATTGAGCAAGTGAACTTGCTTTTCTGAGGTTTGATTGACTTTTATTTTAAGTGAGTTTAATATGACCTTTCAGCATGAATAAGAGTGAAAATCATGTGCAGTAACTATGGTATTGCTTTAGACAAAGAAAACACAAGTTGATAGTTATTGATATAATTGATATTTTTGTTGGTAATTCTATGTCCGATAAGCTAATTTTCATACTTTACCTAATTCTTTTGAACTTGATGTCTCTTTATATTATAAGGGTAACTTTATCACTGTATCATCTATATTGTAACATTAAGAAAGATAAATATTCTCTGTTTTCTACAAATATGTCCAGCAGTCTTTACTTGACATTTGATAGCTAATAAAATCATGAATATCAGCACTGGTCTTTTGCTTACACTCAGAAATGTGTATTAGTCTGGATTATTGATAATGACCTTTTCACTGCTTCATTTGGTATTAACATTTCTTCTAAATACATAAAGAAAAAAATCATGACAATATGTGCCAGAATAGTACGTGTTTTAAATATACTACTTTCTGAAGACACTCAACGACAGAGCATTCTACTGGACTAGAGGACACTTGGGGTCACATTATGCTCACTTAAGGGTTCAGGGCTAATGGTTATTAGCCACACTTTCAACTGATGAGGCATGAACTAGTGGCTGAAAGTCTGTCACAAGTTCACTGATGACATAAAGAAAGAATGCAGAATTAGACATGGAGAGTATGAGACATAGATAGTCCTTTTTTTTTGCTCATAATTTAAGATCATAATTTCTTCTACATTAAATAGAAACAAATTAATGAGGATAAGAAACATGGCAAACTGTTAAAAACTTCTTTGAGCTTTTTACAAAATGCTACCCCATCAGGGCACTTAGAGGATTACCATCTCACTTTGGCCAACGGTGCAAATTAAATTCTTGTCTAGTCCTATATTCTCTGGGAGAGCTCAACAATTCTCTTCACTTTAATTTAGTTGGTTGTATAATTCAGATAATGTGCTTTCCATCCATTTTCAATTTACCTCCACAGAAGGTAATTCAGCCCCCAAATAAAATAATGTGGGTAATTGTTAAATTCCTTCCACTGCCCATGTTACCAAGAGTCATGATTGCTGCAGAGAACAAAAGGAAAGAAGCCAGCAAACAGAAGAGAAAGGAGAGCATGTGTGAATGAGGCAAGACTGAGGCTGTAAGTAGATGCCACCTTGTGCACCTTTGCCCTGTCCTCTGGGCCCTCTGGTGTCAACACCTATGAAGACTCCAAAACACAAGAACTTCTTCATCTACAGCTGAACAAAGTAGGGCTCGCACTGGCTTTTGAGTTGGGTATTTGTGAGCTTGAATGTCACTTCTACCATAGGTTGTTGGGATGATCTTGAGCAAATCAAGTCAGCTCTCTGGACTTCAGTTTCTTCATCTCTTAATGGGGGATTAACAGGGGAAAGATAAAGATCCACTATGAATAAACAGTGCTGGGTCATTGGAGAAAATGGGGCATGCCATCAGAGACTTTCTGATTTCTTCTCCTGCGTGTGTTCTTTCTGATAGAACCTTCCCTCATGTTTTTGTGATGCACCTGTATTCAGTGATTCATAGAGAACCCCAGGTGCCTAATGGCAATTGGTAGATAAAATGGAGCAGATCTGGATTAGAATCCTGCTTCTTGAAAAACTAGACCCATATCTTGGGTTAGTGCTACAACTTCCCTGTGACTTGGCCCCACCATCCATAAAATGGGCATTATCATAATCCAAAGAGCTTTATGTGGATGAAATGAGAAATTTCATTTGAAGCATTTAGCAGAGCACCTTCTACATAGTAAGTGCTGAATATATGTTGGCTATTGCTAGCATGTTTATACAAAAGAATATATATACATACAAAGAATACATATATGCATGAAATAGTAACGATTTAGCTCATTGATTAAACACAGATGAAAGTAAATATTGAAATTAGCATAGACCAAATGTAGAAAAATGTTGATTACAAATGACACTTTGGAAAGTAGTATAATTTTCACATTAAGAAAAATAAAAGTTTGGGGAAACTATTGCAATGCTACTAACAATTATTCTCACCTGCAATATTATATCTTCCAATCCAAAGTCCACAGAACACATCTTCCCAGACTTCAAATTTGACCACTGTACTCTACTACTTACATCTATCAGAGTATTTCTTGGTCTCTAGGATAAAGTCCCAATCCTCCAGCATGTTAAAAGATGTTACTCTCCCCCTCCTAGTCTACAGTCTAGTTGTGTTTTTCCTATTCTTTCTCAGAACTCATAACAGAAAAGACTTTCTTTTGTTCCTGGTCATCACACCTGCTGTTCATGAAGGAAAATATGCTTTTTTTGCCTGCCCGACTATGACCAGCTTCCTTTTCTGCCTCTGCAACTCCAGTGATCCTTCAGGTTTTAGGCAGTTTAATCCTGTCCTTTGAAATCTGTTTTTCTTCAACTAAAATATCAATAAGCATTTTTTGTCATTGAGAACATTTCTTATTCTCCAAGTTGAATGGGTTCCTAAAGTTCTGTTGGATGGTGACATTCGCACAGTTGAGTCTACATTTTCTTTTTGTCAAATTGGGAGATGAATCATGGCTTCCTAGTGCATGGTAGATGTTGGTGGTGTCCAGCCTGTTGTCCTTAGTACAGAAGCAGTAGATTTTCATACTGTGCATGACACTTCTAACCACATGAGTTTACTCTACCACACTCAGTACACTCTACCATGAAAACAATGCAATACCTTAAACATACATGTTGAAAGAAGCTAACCCTTATCAAAATGGAACCAATATACAGTATTATAAATGTTGTCAACTTAAAATTCTATTGATTAAAGAGTTGGGAGAAGGTGGAAGCTGGGGTCACTTTGGCCACTGTATGATGTTAAAACAGAGGGAAAGGGAGCTGCAGAAGAAAGAGTACAATAGTAAAGCCTCCGGCTTTTCTAGACCCATACAAGTGCTTTCTTTCCTTGGTTTGTGAGTCAGGCAATAGATCCCCGCAAATCAATATCCAATGAGAAGAAGGAGGAAATCTCAAACAGTAAGCCTTTGTTTTTGTGCTTTTATTTTGTGCTTAGCCGGTTACATGGCGAAGGATAACACGATATTGAATTTGTAGCTTTAACAGGGAGCCTCTGCTTATTTCAGGATGTTGCTCACTTACAACAACAGCTCTTGGTCTGTGTGATCTGTGATTTCCTGTAAAGCACTGACATTGTGTTTGTCATATTTCCTCCTCATCCAGCTTTGTAGAAGATGTTTTCACTTAATGATAACAGGAGATGGCAGAAATAAGTCCACTACATGTTTTAAAATCATGCACACTAAATGAGATGACTATGGAGAACACTTGAGATCTTACTGCTGTGCAATCCACATTCTAGTGCCAGGATCTGCAGATCACTTCTGTGTTTTCGTTTGCACACACACATTCAGGTTTTGCTTTTGTTTCATGTTGAGTGGTAAAATTTAGTTAAACACTCTGCAAGTTGCCATAGCAAACATCTGGCTAATGAGAGTATGATAATGTAGTTAGGGTTAGTTCAATTCGCTTGCGTGTCTTTCTAGTCCATTAGGATCTACGTCATTCTCCATGAAGTTTAAAACTTCCTTTTTATTCTGGTGCTATAGCGAGATCATATTTCCTGCTAACAATTCAGAACTGCTTTGCCCCTCCTTGTATGTTCTCTCTTGTACCATCATGACAGAGAAAACTACAAACCCAGATTTTCTTGCCTGCATGGTTCTGATTTCAGTACCACTAATAGGAAGGCAAGGATGTGTTATTGGGAACTAAGAGAGAGACACAAATAGATTTTCCTAAGAAGACCAGCAACAGTGAACTGGCAGAGTCCTGTGCAGGCTGTGTGGCTGGAGCATTGGCAGACTCTCAGCATCCGTAGCAGTGATGTGATTCTTACAGCAGTTGCAGCACACATAGCTGTATGCTACTGCAGTGGTAGAAGATTCCAGTTCTTGAGGGCTGCACAATAGTAATCTTCTCCTTTTTCAAAAATAAAAAAATTATCCAGCCCTTCCACCATTTTATTATTTAACTGTATTAAATTTATCTTCTTGAAATATAAGAATTGTTTCTATTTTCCTGGCCAAGCTTGACTTTCATACAGCCATTCAATGCTGGATCCCCAGAATCTTGAACACAGAGTGGTGCTCAATGAGTACTTTTAAACTCACTACACAGAGGAATTGTTTCACAGCTAGGGAGCGTTCCAGCCAGGTCTTGAGCTCAGTTCTTATACACATCCTGTAGGCTTTCAAAAATCCCACACCAACTTTTCAAATAAGATGCATTAAAAAGTGTCTTTCTGACTCATGGAAGGTCCTTTTTGGGCACTGAGTTTAATGACCGAGCTGAAAAATGCCCCACACTAAAAGATCCAGTCTCAAATTGGAGTTTACTAGGCAAAGACTTACATTTATACCTGCTGAATTACAGTGTTACTTGTGTGAATACTAATTGATTGATGCTGTATAAGTTATTTCATTCTGCTAAATAACTAAATGTGGAAGGTGGTGATACAAGAGTGTTTCCCAGAAAGCTTGAAAATGGTAGTACTCTTTCAGGATGCTACATAGATTTGGGGTAGTCATCAAAATAACCTCACCCCAAGAAAGCCAGAAAAGTACAGTATAGGGAAGAGCACTTTGGAGAAAAAAATATATTTAGTTAAAGCTGTTTAAATGGCAAAGATGAAAAAAATAAACAATAATAGATGCTGGAGGGGCTGTGGAGAGATAGGCACCTAACACACTGTTGGTGGAGCTGCAGACTGGTACAGCCCCTCTGGAAAGCAATATGGAGAATCCTTTAAAAATTAGGGATGAGTCCACCATATGACCCTGCTATTCCACTCCTGGGTATCTTTCCAGGGGACTTAGAATCAGCATATTACAGTGACACAGCAATATCGATGTTCATAGCAGCACAATTTACTATTGCTACGCTATGGAAACAACCCCGATGTCCCTCACTGGAAGAATGGATCCAAAAACTGTGGTACATTTATACCATGGAATATTACACAGCAATTAGAAACAATGATATTGCAGCCTTCGAAGGTAAATGGATGGCTATGGAAGAGATCATGATGAGTAAAATCAGCTTAACCCAGAGATCTAAGGGTC
>PVKS010050895.1:0-11368 GCA_004027875.1 Aplodontia rufa
ATCATGGTATTGAGTTCAGAAATATCTTTTGAAAATGAAAACTCTGAAGACTTTTTCAAAACTTGTAAAATTTCCATTTTCTTTCTTCATTAACAAAGATCATTGTGAGCCTCCCTTGACATGCACAAGTCAAAGCAAGAACTTTATAATTTACTAAATGGAACACAAGAATTCCATCAGAAAACGCTGAGACCCAAGAAAAACAGATAATGCAACTCACCCTGATGGCACAGTTGTCAGTGTGGTCAATTGAAGTGACTGAGTGTGCTGGAGGACCACTGGTCCTTCTGTAATTGTGCAAGTGTTGTTCACTACAAAGGTAGTGAGAGAATGGTCTTGTCCAGACATTGTAGCAACGTTGGCCAGTAATGTTTCTTTCTGTGTCCTTTCTTGGAGCAGTTCACCACTGACCTTCTCTAGCCTCTCCTTTATCCTTCAAAAACAATGGAAAAGAAAATCATTACATTCTCATTTTCCTAAATATACTGCATTTCTAAAAATTGTAAGAAGTATCGATGAAATTGTTGATCTAACAGTGTCTTAATATTGAAAATGTGTCATAGCAAAACTCCTGTGTACAGTAAATTATAAGTTTAACATTGTTCTAAAGAAGTACATCTATTTAATGGGGATTGTTAACTACTAATTCAAACCAAGGAAGAGGCACATAAATGGCTATCACCATCAATGACTTGTGGTGAACAACTGATATCCCTGCCCTCTGGAATCTCTCCACCTTTAAGACCCAGAGGATGCCATTAGAACTACTATCTTAGGGAAGAGTGAGTGGGAAGAGGGAAATGGCAGTACTGAGGGGATATTAATCAAATTGTATTTCTGCATTGTGTGCATATGTGAATATGTGACATCAAATCACATTCTTATGTACAATAATAATGGAGCAATAAAAATAAATAAGAAAGAAGTACTATATTTAAAGGGGAACTGAGAGACAATACATATGTTAATTTACTTAATTGTAATGACCATTTTAGTATGGAGATGTTTATTAAAACATTACATTAAGCATTTGAAAATCTATACTGAAAATTGAGAATCAATAAGGTGAACTAGAGGTATTTTATTTAATGAAACAGTCCATGCATTTCATAAAATGACCCTTAAAGGCATTGTGAAGCACTTGCTCTCACCTTTTGCACATTGTACCCATTCCTTGGAGGAAATTGGGCATCTGGCCCTGAGAAAAGAATCTGAGGATCAATCTCCTGGGTAGGACCAGATAGCTGAGATGGTGTTAAGAAGGAAGTGAAACAGATCAGAAGGCAGATAGCTCATAAAATGATTATCAAGGCATTGGAGGAAGAGCAAGCCTAAGCTCCTCACACTGAAAAGAAATTAATTTAAACCATTTTGTGATTTTCTCTCTTCAACCCTGTATTAATCATGAGTATTCCTATTTCCTCTATGTAGAGTAAAACAACTCTAAAGATCAGTTTGTCTCCAGACACACTCTGGGGACAACAATTAAAATCACAATGAAGGAAAATTAATTTGCCATGCTCTACAATGCATTCGAAGAAACAATGTTAATATTAATCCACTCTGAGAGCTGGAGTTGTAATTTTTCATAAATGGTTACGCTTACTAGTATATCTATTTCAGGGAATGCTGATAAGAAATTTGGTTATGCTATGAATACATAGGTTAAAGGCTAAGAGTTCAGGTTAACGATACAACAATGTTGTAGAAGAAGAGATCCATATCAACTCCCATTAGAAGAAGATTCAGAAACTGTCCTGGACTCCCTTTTTAAAGTAAGTTCATTAATTTCCAATACATTCCAAACTAATTCTCTCCAGTCAAGTGTCTCATTGCAAGCACCTCATGAAAGTGACTCATTCTTTAGAGAAACGTTGATGAGCTTCATGATTTCAGATAACACTCTTTTCACTCCCATATTTAATTCATCTGAGATTAATATTCTGGTGGAAACTTCTTCAAAATACAGTTGTTTAAATTTTTCAATTTCCAGTTTGTAAAAACACATTTGAGACATCACTTCAGACATTTTGAACTGTATGCATTGCATCTGATCTCTCAGGGCAGCTTCATGATGCTCTATTGTCTTCTTTAAATAGTTGTGTGTCTATAGCAAAGGTAAAGAATATATTTTAAGCAAAAATATATATGAATGATGATTGTGCATTTCTCAAACAGATGATTCTTGAATGAAAATCATTATTCCAAAATGAACAATTACTTATAATAATCATGGACCCTGAAATGTGTCAAGGGAAAAAGAGATGACATCTTTTCTCAAGAAAACTGCAAGAAAAGGTGCTCTAAATGAAGAGAGGAAAACTATATGCATCCAGATTTACTTTCTGGTAAAATAATTCAAGTATATTGCAGATAAATTCACCTGTAAGTAATTAATCATTTCTATCAATACTCCCCTCTTGCTCTCTCTTCACTTGCCCTTTTAAACTCTTCCATTTGATTCCCTTCTCTCATATTCTTTTCTATATATTTTTGGAGGTTTAGTATTTCTTTTTCCAAATGCTTTTTTCCCTTCTCCAATTTTCACATGTCTTTTTCATTCATTGCAGAGATAGAACCTCCTGCCTCAGGAATTGATTTTGTCATCTAAGCAGTCACAATATATAGATAAGTTTCCACATTTTTCTGAAGATCCTCCATGTGCATCAACAGAATTATACAATGTTGTGATGAAAATTGTAGGGTGGGAATACTTTAACACAAAACCTACTGGTTTGACTTACAATCAATTGCTGTGAAATATTATCTAGATGATATGTAGATCACTAAATCTCAAGACATAAAATGATGGGATTACTGCCGGCAATCCACAACTCCCCACACATACCAGAAGAGCTCAGGTTAAAGAGGGACAGCTGATACCGTACCATCAATCAGAGTAACAGGTAAAATCTCGATCTTTTCCACTAACCAGAGTGAAGGTTTCTATGATATCTATAGCCCAGAGAAATGCTGTCCCTGCCACATCCAAAATTGCAGACAGCCTCCAAGCACTTTGGGCTACCATACAGAAATTCCCACAAATCACCCTCCAGTAGAAACAGGAGATCACACATGCAGGTCAAATGATGCTGTATCACTGGGATCTACATAAGCCAGGATGGAGGCTTCTGTTCCAAAGAGAACCTTCAATCCTGGGTCCCACAGTTGAAGACAGCCACTAATAAGATCGATGCCATCATTAAAGGAGACTATCTGCAAGGGAGTGGGTACTGAGCATTCCATAACAGTGTGTTAGAGAAATGAATCCTGCATTCTGTGTCCCTCCACCCAACACAAGCAGTCAGCAGATATAGCATAACAAACTCCAAGCAAGGGGGACCAGACAACTGGAATGACAAATCAAATCCAGTTTGTGATAAGCTAACAGCAACCAGGGAAGAAGCACCTGTGAGTCAACAATATTAGGTGGATATACAGCTGTTACGTCCCATATTTGAGAGTTAATTCAATTCTCATTCAGAGATAAGGACCTACAAAAGCAGGCTCTGAGGATGCCATCAAACAGCCAGCACAGAAAATTTTGCACAGACACATCAGTATGGCACACAAAACGCCTTAGAGAAGTTAACCCAAACACACTACCTACTACATAGTGAATCCTAGCACAAAGCCACTGCTGTGCAACCTCTGTACTTCAGAGAGGCAGGCAAAAATGCCTCTCCTTCAGACTGCCACACTGCACACACTCCAAAATGTTTATGCCCTAGCATTCTCTGGTAAGATTATCTTCAAATTCACAGAGTTTTCTTTTTCTTTTTTCAGGGGTGCACATGAAGATAAAGTCCCCAAGAGGAAAAGCAGACTGTAAAGTCATAGAAAGTAAAATACCAACCCTTGTCATCAGTTAACCCGACTAGTAGTGAGCATCTTCTCAAATTCCAAGTCTTGATGTAATCCAAATTAGTAAGACTCAAGAAGAAATTTTTCTACCGCATCAAGCATTATCATAAATAGTTTGAACATCAAATTTTATCTTTATACATATGCATATATATTATTTTCCTACCATTTCAACGATGTTCCTATATTATTTGATATTTCACATACAACACATTTAATTTCTTCTAATATTTAAACACATTAATTGTAATCATACTCTCAGTCTTTATTTCCTACTTTAGGCTTGCAATTTCTCTACTAGTTCCTCTTTTCTGCCCTGACATTCTTGCTCCTACCTTATCTATCTCTCTCATCTATTTCATTTTTCCATGGCTTCATCTGTTATCTTTCCTTTGCCACTCTGCTGTGCTCCACTTTTCAGAACCTATAATGCATAATAGTTATTTTACAATCTTTAGTAATGAATTTCTAAAAACATTCCTAAAAATTATTAGAAATTTATATCTTGAGTGATAGAATTGTGGAGAACACCCTCTATAAATGTTTTTTAATAACAAGGTTTATTATTAGATAGCTTCTCTCTGATATAAGTTTAGTTAATAGGATTTACTATGTACTCTCAATGTAGTGGCGATACTGGGAATGCCAAAAGATACACATTGTAAGCGGAAATAAATATTTGGGTATTTGCCTAGTCCAGGGAACTTCAGAGAAAGAAACTCACTAAACAATCACTCACAGAAACATACTTAGTTTTATACTAAATCATTTTTAAGGTCTTGGCATTTAAAATAAGGCAAATCCACGCATTTTCTAACTTTCCGTAAGTGCATAAATGGGAAGGACAAATCCTGTCTTGAAATTTTAATTTTTAAAAATTATGACACTGTTTTGTCATGAAATTGAGTAGCTAACTTTTGGTACACCTTTTCTTTCTTTCTATGTTTGTAATAATGGACATTTTAAAACAGGAATGTTTTGGTTTGTACAGTTTTTGACAAATATGTGTTAATAAAAGTTCATATTGACTCAGGAAAAAAAGAACAATAGATAAATCTGCAGGCAGGTAGGTAGACATACAAATGATAGGAAGACTCAAGGGGACAAACTACCATAATCAACCCACAACACTGATCCCATTGATACCACATTGAAGAAAATGTTGGAGAAAGAATTTGGAAACTTCACAGCTTAAGGTCTTGAAGACAAAGTAATCTTGAAATTAAAGGTTTTCTAAAAGAATGCATGTTAAGACATCATGACCAGAATATTTCAGAAATTTGGGATAACAAAGAGAACAGATCTCAGAACTACTGCTGTAAGGAATGATATCAATACACTAAGGGAATCCTAATTGCTTTCAATGAAGAAATATGAGATTTTCTAGACCTTAGGAATGAGATTTAAATCCAAATAGAAGGTACATTTAGTATAATAAATAGACAAGATCAATAAAGATCCTCTCTCCAAAACACATTGAAATTAAAACCACTTGTATAGGCAATAAGGATAGAATTATAAAATCTGGAACAGAACAGCAAAAGGCCAGATCTGCAGAAATCCAATTAGTATTTCAAGTAATTTTTTAGCACACACATTCAAAGACAACTGAGCTTGGAATCATATATGCCACAGTCTGAGAGAAGACAGGTGCCAAACAAGGTTACATTATCCTCAAAACTATTCTTTAAAAGTTAAAATGAAAATAAAGTCTTTCAGGATGAGCAGAAATATAGAATTTAATGTAAATATTACCTGACAAAAGTTCTCACTGGGAGCTCACAGTCGTTTAGTGCTGGCACAGCAATCAACACACAGATCATCATATTAGAATTAGGAATTCTGGTGATAGAGTGGTTTCTCTACGGTTGTGCCGCTTGTCTGGATTGTGCGAGTACATGGATTCAAAGCCCAGCACCCATATACACAACTAAGTGACTGAGTAATGAATGCCATGTGAGAAACAAATAAAATCTGATTCTCTCTCTCTTTCTCTCTCTCTCTCTCACTGTCCTCCTGTATTTAAAAAAGAAAAGAAGATGGAATATTAAATGAATAATTTCCAAGAGACATAACAAAACAAATAACTGAAAATATAATAGTCACTTCTCCCCAAATTGGTGCTGGGACAACTGGATAACCTAAGAAAAGGAAAATATTGGATTTCTACCAAATATCATATGCAATAATCAACTTTAAATACATCAGCTAAATGTAAAAAATGAAACCGGCACATAGCTGGAAACATAGGCATAAATCTGTTTTACTGGATTTGAAAGTAACTTCTTAGATATGACTCCAAATATAAAGAATAAATAGATTTCATCAAAGTTAAATTCTCTGTGATCTTGAAAGAGAAATGTTGAGAAGATGATAAGGCAAGACCTTGAGTAGAAGAAAATTGTTCACATTTCTGTATCTAATAAGAGTTTTATATGTAGGATATATGAAGGATTCTTCAGTAATAAAATACTATGAAGTCTCAATTTGAAGATGGAAAGAGAATTACAGTAAACATTTCTCAAAATGCGAAGTAGAAATGTCCAATAGGCACAATAATTGAGACAGGATATGTATACCAGGTTATAATACCATCAAATCAGGCGGTTAATGCAGGAGTTAAGCTTCAGTAAGTTACAGACACTCTAAGGGTTATACAAAACCGTGTGTCAAAATGAAAAAAACATACTGGGGATGTAACTCAGTAAGAAAGCACTCATGTGGAAACTCGGGTCTAAAAGAAATTATAATAAATGGGCTCAATAACATCCAACAACCATGAGAGGAAATACAAATAAAAACCACATTGAGGGATCACTTCTTGCCATGAGGACGATTTCTTTTTCAAACTAAATCTGGAAAATAAGCATTGGCTATTTATCTTGATACCCATGAAAAACATATGCCCAAATCCAAGCTTTGGATTTGGTTCAGTGGCAAAGCCACTCCAAAAAGGATATCTTATGGCATACCATGGTTTTCTGAAAGCTCTTTGCAATAGAATAGGTGTTAACTTCAAGAAATTGATACTCTTCTCTAAAGGGAGGACGTGATTTCAACTAAATATCTCTGTTACCTATAACATATATTTCCTCTTTACCCAGTGCTAGAAATTCTGCACAAACCTCCATAATCACATATTAAATGGATGAGGTTAGTTTCAAGAACTACAACCTCACCTATTAGGAGCACAGATTTGGGGTTTATGGAAAAGTCTAATCTTATGGAACATTTAAAAAACAATTCCTTTTGATGAAGACATTTTAAAATTCACTACTTAATGGCTACTGACAAGTGAAGTTGAACTGAATGCATTATGTAGTTTATTCAAAGGATAAAATTGTCATCACTACTCCCCAAATATAGGTGCACACAATTTCATGTGCACTTTAAAACATGCAATGAAAATATATACATATTAAATTTTTTCTCTGCTGCACAGCATTGTTGTGAATGTTTATCATCCCAGCAACTCACGATGCTGAGACAGGAGGATTGTGAGTTCCATGCAAGCCTCAGCAACTTAATGAGGCCCCAAGCAACATAGTGAGACCCAGTCTCAAAATTTAAAAATTATAAAAAGAATGGAGATGTGACACAGCAGGTTAAGCATATCTGGGTTCAATCCTTGCTGCAAAAAGGTTTTTCCTCTTTTCCATAATTGTAGGACATGTATACTGAAATGCCAAAATGTGTATTCATACAAATACATGCTCCAAAATATTTGAACATGGATAGGAAAGATACCTGAGAATTCATTTTCTCTATTGCCATACTCACCTCCTTTTCATAATAAAGTCGTTGTTCCAGTACCTCATGGACAATGTTCTCTTCATCCTGTTCTTAATGGAGCTTCCTCTGAGCATCATGTTTTTCCTCTACAACCTACATACACGTTTCATTACAGTTTTCAAATCACTCACGCCGGAGAGGTATATTAAACTTAATAAGAACAGAACTGTCAAGAAAAACTCTAAATTGAAAGAAGGATATTAAAGCACAGGGAGGGGCTACAGTGGTGGCTCAGCAGTTATGGTGCTTGCCTGGCATGCACCAGAGCACAAGTTCAAAGCCCAGCACCATGTACACAGCTAAGTACAGAGCAAAAAAGACCACATGTAAACTTTTAAAAAAATAATTATACCTTTCTCTCTCTCTCTCTCTCTCAGTGTCCCCATCTCTTTAAGGAAAAGCACAGAGAACATTGTTCCATGTGGATTATGCAACATTTAATTGGCTCAAGGACAACAAAAATTGTCAACCAATAAAAAGTCTCCATAACACAGGCTGACACTTCATTGTGAAATAAAATTATTTGGCAAAAGGTTTGACACATTTTGTTATACCTTCAAAGCTATTTATCTCATATTTTAAATTAATAATGTCTAAATTACTCGCTCTCTTCCTGTCTAAATTAAACTTAATGCACCACTCCCTTATTCGGATTCTTAGGCTGAGGTTCTGTTAGATTCTAATTTACAAATAAGCAAGTTTTGCTCTGAATATTGTGATTTATTTAGGATGAGATAGCATGTTTTTTTTAAACATAATTGACATAGTCAAATACCACATAATGGAACCTCCAGCAACGATAGAATGGATATATAAGGGGGGTCCCATCACATTTCCCCCAGGGATGTTTTACATGTCTGATATGTGTGTAAGTACACCCATGTCTTGTCTGTACAGTGATCATACTGTCCAACACCACATTATCTCAAAACATTTACTTGCTTTAAAGAGACATATAACTAGGTATGTAAAATAAAGGTGATACTATCAATACCAAAGTCTAACTCACTGCATTTAAGTAGTTTTGCACAGTCCATAATTCTGTGTTTATGGTTGCAAGAGAATCCTCAAGTTGTTGTGTTGTATCAACTTGTTTGTCATATTCAGATTGTTTATGTCTTAATACTTCCAAAATCTTTTCATAAGAATTCTCAGCATGTTTTCTGTTTTCTTGTTCTTCATTGAAGTCACATCTGCAGTTCAATATACTTCTCTTAAAATAAGATGGCCATGTTGTAATCTGGCTCTTCATATGTTAATTATTAACCTTCTAAATTTTCTCAACTCTTGAATATTTTTCCGTTCTATTTCACATGTATTTAACTCCTGACTTCACCTTCTTTCAAATGAAATATTTACTTGCTTCTTAATAATCAATGGATATTCCATTACTTGTAAAGATTCTGTTACTTAAACTGTTAAAAGTTATGGAAAAACAATTATGAAATTATTTTGTCAATCTACAAGTTGAAAAATGGCTTCACACAGTCATCAGTATATCTACATTGCACAAAAGATTAATATTTCTCAATTTTACCAATTCTTAGGTATAGACAAGTGTATAAATTAATGGAATCAAAATTTTATTCTGATGAAACACCACAGGCATCTACACAAAATGCAAAACAGTGCCAGAAAGCAACCTCGCATACTTTCCTACAAATACCTACAAATCACTATAACCTGATACTAGGGTAAAGAATTGAAGATCAGTTATTGCAATTTCTTTGTTTCCTTTGAAGAGAACTTTCAGCTTTCTGCCATGTATTCTATAAATAATGTAAAAGTCCCTTTTGGAATAACACAGATCCTAGCTTGTCTATGAGAAGAATGACATGTCTATTTTATAGAAAGGTGGATTGTATTTCTAAGCAAGAGAGGAATTTTGAATACGAAAGCCACTACTCACTTTCCATTGTGATTTTCATTTCACACATGTTATGAATAAAACCACAACTGGATGATATAACACCATGGTAAAAACCCTGGAAGTGATCCTCATCACCACAACACATAACAAACTACCTACACACATAAGAATACATACACACATGCACACACACTCATTAATATATCCATACAAACAACATACAATTTTTCAAAATTTTCCACATTTAAGAAAACTGGGCATTTCACGTAATTGGGGGCATTGATGTAAACTTTCCTGAGGTCAATTCAGAAATGCTGAAAAATGACCTTTCAAAAATTGTCACATATTAATGAAAGGAATTCTTCCTGGAGTAATTTCACGTTAAATATGACTAAATAGATGGAAAATACTATATAAAAATAGCATTTCTTTCTGCCCTAAAAGTTACACAAATGTATCAGGACAACTCAGATTTCTGTTTTAAATAATTCATGAAGGTGGTATAGATTGCCTTATAATGTTCAAAATTATGATTTGGAAGACTCTCCATTTGAAAAAGCTTGTTTGTCATGTCATTTTAAAATCTCCATTTTTTAAGATGTATTCATAGTGAACCTCTAGTTCTGTTATTTTCAGCATTAGACACTACCAGACTAAGATTTCCCTCTATAAAATCCAAGAATTTAAGTCATTAATTACCAAGCTTAACTGAATTGTCCACAGTGTAAATTAAATACTTCATAATTTTTTTAAAGGAGGAAAACATGCCAGATGTGATATAGCATGTTTTTAAGCATAGTAACTTGGGAGGCTGAGACAGGAAGATTGCAAGCTCAGGGACAATCAATCACCTGTTCAAGGCCAGCCTCAGCAATTTAGCATGGACCAAAGCAAATTAGAAATATTCTGTGTCAAATGAAAAATATATAAAGTTCTATGGATATGTCTCCTTGTTTTAGTGTCTCTAAATCCAATACTCACTACAAAATATGAAATAAAATAAAATAGGATATCATATCATACCTGACTTTGAAGAGTTCTGCTTCTAGTTGCACTTTTTCATATTCTAATGTTATGTTAAGTTCTCTTGCATCTGAGAGGTATTTAGTAAGACACTGATATTCTTTTCTTTACATAATTCACAGTGACTTTGTTTAATAACTCTTTGACTTTCATAGGCCAATATTACATCCCGTATTTTCAAAAGGGGAGTGGAATCTGTTTCCAGGAGAAAACAAGAGAGAATACAATTTTGAGTACTTTATGTTGGGGAATGAAAAATAATTTCCAAAATTTTACAAATTAATGTTGTAAATATATATTTTAGAAAAGACAGAAAGAACCTATGTAATTTTATCAAAACATCAAAAATACACATAAATGTGATAAGATGGATAATGGTCAAAATGCAAAACCACAATAAAATATTGCTGAAAAATAACTGAGACCTGTATAAATGAAAATATGAAATATTCAGAAGTCCAAAGATCATGAATGAAATGTCAGTTTTCTCATTTTCATTCTTACCCATTCTTCCAATCTCAGTTTTAACTGAGAAGCTGATTTTTTAATCTGCAAGGAAGCCTAGGTATGTAGCTCAGTCTTGGAGCAACTGATGTTGCCTACCATGCATGAGGCCATTTGTTACAGGTGTAGCAACACAAAGCAAAACAATTAAGCAAAAGCAAGTGGGAATGCAAAGGATCCATAAACATCAAAGGAACCCTCAAAACACAGCACAATGTGAGGAATAGGTGGGATGATTTCAAGTATTATAAACATATACCAACCAAAATACTGAGATGCTGCTATAAAAGCCTAATATATGAAGGAAATTCAATG
>PVKS010050896.1:0-11364 GCA_004027875.1 Aplodontia rufa
TTTGGAAAAGGATCCATGTGCTGCAGAGAAGAAGGTGAATTCCTTTAACTTGGGATGGAAAATTCTATATTTGTCTATTATGTCCATTTGGTTTATGGAGTTATTTAGGCTGGAGATTTCTTTATTGATTTTTTGTTTTGATCCTCTAATGGTGACAGCGGAGTGTTGAAGTCTCCCAGTATTATTGTGTTGTGATCCACAAGTGGTTTGATGTCATGAAGTAATTTATTCCCGTAGTTGGGTGCATTGATGTTTGGAGAGTGAATGTTAACTATGGTTATTTCTTCCTGTTGAAGGGTTCCTTTTAGTATTAAGTAGTGGCCTTCTTTATCTCTTTTGATTGATTTATGTTTGAAATTTACTTTGTTGGATATAAGTATAGTGACACCGGCTTGTTTTCTTGGGCCGTAAGCATAGTAGATTTTTTTCCATCCTTTTACCCTTAATCTGTGGATGTCTTTGCCTATTACGTGAGTTTCTTTTAAGCAGCATATGGTTGGATTTTGTTTTTTGATCCAGTCTGCAAGTCTGTGTCTTTTGAGTGGTGCATTTAGATCATTCACATTCAGTGTTAGGATAGAAGTGTATAATTGATTCGTAGTCATTGTGTCTTATTTAGCTAGTTCTGTGGTTGCCCTTGGTTAGTTCTTGCTGGGTGATACTTTCACTGAATTTCTTCAGTTTGTGGGTTTTGGAGCTGCAGACTAGTACAGTCCCTCTGGAAAGCAGTGTGGAGAATCCTCAAAAAAATAGGGATGAGCCCACCAAAGGACCCTGCTATTCCACTCCTGGGTATCTTTCCAGGGGATTTAGAATCAGCACATTATAGTGACACAGCAATATCTATGTTCATAGCAGCTCAATTTACTATTGCTAGACTATGGAAACAACCCAGATGTCCCTCACTGCATGAATGGATCCAAAAACTGTGGTACATATATACCATGGAATTTTACACAGCAATTAGAAACAATGATATTGCAGCCTTTGAATGTAAATGGATGGCTATGGAAGAAATTATGCTTAGTAATATCAGCTTAACCCCGAAAACCAAGGGTTGAATGTCTCCACTCATCTGTGGAGGTTGGAACTAGATCCAGCTATTCAGAAAGGTGATCTATTATGATGTGTTAAATCCAGATAAAGTGTAAGGCTATACAGCCTAATACTTTTTTTAGTGATATTGTGGGTAAGGGAAGGGTGGGATACGGGTGGGAAATTGGGGGGGCACTCCTGGGAGTAAATCTAGTATCCAGAAACTATACACATTTTATATTATTTTGTTAAAAATTTGTATGGTTGTTCAAAAATTTTAAAAAAAGATTTGATTTGTGAACTTGAGAAAAATTTTCACTTTTCTCAGTACCATAAAAAATATTTTCTAATAGCACAAAAATAGCCAACCTTTCTCATTTCAAATTTGCAAATCTCAAATGAGCAATCAGTTCAGTAACAGCAAAATACCTCATCTGTTCATTTGTCCAATATCTAAAATAGCTATTTCAGTTTCTCCTCTGTTCTAAAACCAATTATCCCTTCCTAATGTCCCAACTTGATGACTACACTGAGAAAATAGAAGTAGTCAGACACTTAAAATGTTCTCTTGCTGCCACCAAAAGCACCTACATTACCTACTCTTCTTGCTCTACTAAGATGAATGAAACGTTCTCACTCCCTTCAAATCCAGTCCTTCCATTTCTGTCTCAGGACCTCATATATTCTCCCTTTCCCATAGAATTTATGTCTCTCTGTTTAGCATCATCAATTTCTCTACCACTAGAGCTGCGACATCAGCATACAAGCCTCCTCTAAAATCTCCAGCCTTTGAACCCACATTCCCCTACATCAACTGTCCTACTTTTTGGTTCTTGAAAGAATTATCTATGTGGTTGTTTCTACTTTCTCTCCCAATATTTGTTCCTCAATTTACTCCAATCAGGTTTCTTTCTCCTCCTCTCAATAGTAATTGAAATTACAAATGTTAAGGTCATAGGAGAAGCTCATTTTACCAAATCTAACAAGTCTTTTCTTCTCTTTCCTTATCCCACAAATAGCATTTAATACTTTCTTCCATCTTCAAACATTTCTATCTTCTTCCCACAAAATGATCATTGATGACGTCCAGGTCACTAAGTTGTTTTCTTTCTGTCTTTATTTTTACCACCATATAATGATTATAAACTCAGGTATGGAGTCTCACAGACCTGGGTTAAAATCTTAACTTCTTCACTTTCTAGAATCCAATTTTGCATAAGATACTTAACCACTGAGCCTCAATTTCCTGATATACAAAATTTAAAAAATATTAGTACCTATCTCACAGCTATGAAAGTTAAATTAGTATCTTCTTGCTATGTTTTGAATGGGACATGTTCCCAAAAAAGCTCACGTGTTAATTAATGCAAGGAAGTTCAGAGGTGAAAGATTAGATTATAAGAGCTATAACCTAACCTAATTTGAAGGATTAATAATTTGAACAGATTATCAGGTGGTTAACTATAAGCAGATAGGATATAGCAGAAGGAAGTTGATCATTGGGAGCATTATATTTTGTCCCTGGCTCCTCACATGTACTCATTTTCTCTCTCTTTCTCCCCCCCACCCCTTCTCCTTCTCTCTCCCTCCTTATTTCCCAGTTGCCATGAACTAAGCAGCCCCTTCTACCATATGTTCTGTCTTACCTCAGGCCTAGGGCAACTGACCTGATTCACCGTGCACTAAAACCTCCAAAACCATGAGCCAAAATGAACTTTTATTCTTGTAAATTGCTTTTGGCATTTTGGTGACCATAACAAAAAGCTGACTAATACACATTTTTCCCTGTGCCTCCCCTGTGCTTTACCTCTTAGCAGTATGTGACATGATTCACTTTCAAGAAATGCTACCTTCCTTTTGTTTCTGGTTGCTCCTTCTCAAACACTATCATAAGCTCCTTGAACTCTATTTGCCTTCCAAATGTAGGAGTGCATAATGTTCTAATACCCTCTACCAAGTGATCTCTTCTAGTCTCATGACTAAAATTATAATCTAAACTTCAATGATTTCTAAATCTCAATTTCTAGACTATAATTTGCTTCAAGTCATAGTCTGTAAAGCAGACCATCTCCACCTGGATGTCTCAGGTAACTCATGACATGCTGAAGCAATAAACCAAATAGACTTCTCTCCTTTTTCCCTGTGCTCTTTCCACCATCTGGAAATTTTCCCCTTTCATAGTTTCTAGCTTCCTGCTACTGATTTCCACAGTTCTATGCACTTTATCTTTTGTAACAGTCAAACAAACTTATATATTCTGGCTTGGCATACGTATTTCCTACTAGCCCATAAGCTCTACAGTGGAAAATAAAAACTATCACTAATGCTTTGCCCAGTAATTTGTACATAGTAAATATTTTAGAAATATATCTTGAACTGGATTCAAGTTATTTAAGTAGTTAATACTTACTTTATTGAACTTAGCATATGTTCAGATGTCTTATACATTAACTTTCATTTCAAAATATTTAAATCACTTCTTTATATCACTGTCTTTTCTAATCCACACAAGTATATCAAACAATTTAAAGAGACTTCTAAACATGTTTTAGTAATTCTACAATCATCGTGACTAGATTTTAAATGTTTTGAAGAGACTGAGAGCTAGAAAAGAGAGTAAAGATATTTGTTTCCCTATTTATGAATCCCACAAAATTAAAACAAAATTTTATTAAAAAGATATTTTAATTCTGAAGGACACAGATTTTTTGGAGCATTTTTAAAAGGAATTTTCTTCTTCAATATTATTTTATTTTCTCCTCAAAAAATAAAAACTCTATGTGTAGTATTTGGTCTATTTTTACTCATGAACGAAGCTATCTGAAAAAATATTTTTATTGGTTTATACAGACTTATCATGGATAAATACAAATTTTCCATTAGGCAACCTGAAAGATGGGAAAAAAAATCTCATACATAGACATACGGCAGAGTTGGGGGTGCATTTTTTGTTTTAAAGTAGTTATAAACATATGATTTGTATCACTATACTTGAACATATAAAAGATTACCTTTTAAAAAGCCATAGGAATCACAAAACTAAAAAAATAAAATTGAAGGAAGATTTTTTTATTCCTTATTTAGAAAACATAACACCTTAAACAATAATATTATTGAGAAGTTGATCACAATGAAAAAGAAAACAAAACAAAATTAATATCAGAATGCTAAACTCATAAAGCTTTAAGAATATCAAAATAAATCTGATTTCAATTTCAATCCTTTTTCCAAGCCAAATGAGAATATAACTATCTGTTAAAAATCATTTGCAAGTTAAAAGAACCAAATGAAAAAAAAAGTGAAAGGACATTTAGGAAAATATAACAGTGGTCTACGTACTGGAACTAGGTTTGATTTTAATAGACATCCTTGGTTGGCTGTTTATTCTTTCTATACTTTTAACACATCAGCCACTCCCGTTAGACCTGCAAAATGTTGCTGATAAAACTGCTCACAGTTTTATGTGTTGTTCCCTTTTACATAATAAATCATTTCTCTCTTGCTACTTTCTAACTTCTGTCTTTAACTTTTGCTTATTTTATTATAATGTATCTCTTTGTAGGTCTCTTTGGATTCATCTCTTTGTCCTCTCTAGTTCCCTAGATTAGGATATTTAGTTTCTTCCCAGATCTGAAATGTTTTCAGACATTATTTCTTTGAATATTCTTTCTTTCTGTTTGTTTCTTCTCCTTCTGGAACTTTGATAATGTGTATATTGTTCTGTTTAATTGGGTCCCATAACATCATATTTTAATGGATCGATGTATGCATTTCTGCATATTTTCTTGATAACTTACATACTTTTGTTACTGAAATAAATAAAAATCTATGGAAGTATAAGGGAAAATAAAATGTCAATTAAAATCAAATCCCTAGAATTACAGAAAAGAAAAGGAGAAAGATATTAAACTAAGAAAAATTGGATAAAAAAGGAAGAAATGCAAAAGAAGACAGAAAGAAAGGGAAAGAAAGCCCAGATGAACCACAAGATAAACAGAAAACAGATAAGAAAATGACAATGGTAAATCCTTCCTTATTAATAAACATTGTAAATGCAAATGTACAAAACTGATCCATAAAAAGATACAGAATGATAAAATGGAAAAAATGCAAAATCTAATTTAAATCAAAGGAAAACACAACCTGAAAGTTTAGAGACAGAAAAAGATAGTCAATGCAAATGGTAGCCAAAAGAAAGAAGGAGTAGCTATACTTATTCAGACTACAAAGACTTTAAATTTAAATAAAAATGTCTCTAAAGATAAAGATCATAACAAAGATAAAAAGGTCAATTCAATAGGTAGGTATAACCATTATAAATATATACATGCAAATATTGAAAAATCTGGAAGGAGAAATTGACTACAATACCATAATAGAAGACTTTATTACCATACTTTCAATAGATCCTCCAGACAGAAAAAAATAGCAGACTCAAACAAAAGTATAAACCAACAGACTTATTAGAACTTTTTATCCAACAAGAGAAAAATTCACATGTGATTTAAGTGCACCTGGAACAGTCCCCAGGAGAGAATATATATTAGGTCATAAAACATTTCTTTTTCTTTTGCAAAACTGAGGATTGAGCTCAGGTAAGCTTTACCACTAGGCTACATATGTCATGTAGGAACTCACTATGTTGCCCTGACTCCTTTAGCTTATGATCTTCCTGTCTCAGCTTCCCAAGTAGCTGGCATTACACGTATGCACTACCATGCCCAACTCGCAAATTAATCTTACAAATTTTGGAAAATCAAAATTATATGAAGTATCTATTATAACCATAATGGAAAGAAACTAGAAATCAACACCACCAAAAAAAAATGGGAACAAAATGGATGACAAAAAAAAAAAATGAAAACATGACTTACCAAAACTAAGGGATGCAGCAGAAGCAATAAGTTTACAAGGGAAGTTTATGGCAATAAATAACTATATTTAAAAAAAGAAATATCTCAACTAAACAACCTACTTTTACACTTCAAAAACCTAAAATAAGAGGGTTGGCAGAAGGAAGGAACTATTAAAGATCACAGCAGAAATAAACTAATTACAAAGTAGAAAAATTCAACAAATAGATTGAAGTAGTAATCCCCCCACCAAAAAAATAAATAAATAAATAAACCACAACCAAATGGCTTCACAGTTGAATTCTACCAAACATTCAAACAAGAATTAAAGCCAATCCCTCTTAAACTCTTTCCAAAAAACAGACATAGAGAAAATATCTTCAAACTCATATTATGAAGCCAAAATTCACCCTGACACCAAAGCCACACAAAGACAATACAAGAAAAGACAACAGCCAATATCTCCACTGAACACTGATCAAAAAAAAATTCTCAACAAAACATAAGCAAAATGAATTCAACAACACATCAAGACAATATACTAAGGCAGGAGCGATGGCTCAGAGGTTGAAGCACTTGCCTGGCATGAGCAAGACCCAGGTTCAAACCCAAACACCACATATACAACTAAGAGTGTCAGAGAAGCAACAACAACAAAAAAATCAGATGAATAAATAAATTAAAATTGATTCTCTCTTGCTCTCTCTCTTTCTCTCTCCCTTAAAAAAAAAAGATTACATGTCATGATAAAGTAGGATTTATACCTTTCATATAAGATAAAGCATACACAGACAATGTGATACAACATCACAGAATTTAAAAGTCATATGACAAAAATTCAACACCCTTTCATGATAAAAACTATTAATAAATTAGTTACAGAAGGAAACTTCCTTAACATAATGAAGATAATTTTTAAAAAGTTCACAGCTGATATAATAATGAGAATAAAATGGGAGATTTTTTTCCTCTGATACAAGGCAAGGATGCTTGCTCTTGTCACCGCTATTCGTCATACCACTGGAAATAATAACAAAAGCCGTAAGAGAAGAAAAAGAAAGAAATGGCACCCAGATTGGAAAGAATGATAAAATTATTCCTGTTTACAGATGACACGATCCTGGAAACTATACACATACTGTTAAAACTAATAAATTCAGTAAAGTGGCAGGATAAAAATTACAAGAAACAAAAGTCAGTTGTATCCTTAACACAAATAATGATCTATCTGGAAAAGGAATCAAGAAAACAATCCTATTTACTATAACATGAAAAAGAATAAAACACTTAGGAATAAAATTGGAGGTATCACACTTCCTGAAATCAAATTATACTACAAAGCCATAATAGTTAAAACAGTACACAGTACTGGCATAAAAACAGACACATAAACTGACAGAGCAAAAGAGAAAGCCCAGAAATAAATGCAACCACTTATGGATCAACTAATTTTAAACATGGTCACCAAGAAGGTCAAACATTTATGGGCAATTAATTTTCACAAGATCATTACAATGGAAAGAGTATGGTCTTTTTTAGTAGATGTTGCTGGAAAAACTGAATATCTGCTTGCTAGAGAATGAAACTGGACACTTACATCTTATACCATACATAAAATCAACTCAAAATGGATTAAAGACCTGAAACTACAAAACTCCTAGAAGAAAACATAGGTGGAAATCTCCTTAATAATGATCTTGGCAATGATGTTTCTTTAAATATCACACCAAAATCTCAGGCAACAAAAAAAAAAATGGTTTTTGTAGACAAAGACTACATCAAATTTAAAAACAAAGTTTCTGCATAGTAAAGGAAACAATCAACAAAATGAAAAAGATTGGGAGAAAACATTTGCAAACAAAGTATATAATAAAGAAAGGGTTAATATCCAAAATATATAAAGAAGTCGCACAACTCAATGAGAAAAAAATCAAATAACTCAATTTAAAAATGGCCAAGCAGGGAGTGCTGGAGTGGTGGTTCAGCAGTTATGGCACTTGCCCGGCATGCACAAGTACAGAAGTTCAAACCCCAGCACCACACACACAACAAAGTCTTGGAGCAACAAAAGCCACATGAAAAATTAAATAAATTATTTCTCTCTCTCTCTCTCTCTCTCTCTCTCTCACTGTCCTCTCTTTAAGAATAAAAAAGGGGGGCTGGAGCAGTGGCTCAGCAGTTACAGAACTTGCCTGGCATGTGCCTGTACACAAGTCTGCACCACATACACACAGAAGTACTGGAGCAATGAAGGCCAAGTGAAAACTAAATAAAATTGATTTCCTCTCTCTCTCTCACTGTCCCTCTCTCTTAAAAAAAAAAATGGTCAAAGGACCTGAACAGATATTTTTCCAAACAAGACAAAAAAATGGCTAACAGACATATGAAAAGGTGTTCAGAGTTGGGGATACAGTTCAGTCATAAAGCACTTGCCTAGCAAGAGTGATGCCCTGGGTTTGATCCCCAGAACCACACACACACACACACACACACACACACACACACAAAGTGTTCAATATCCCTAATTATTAGGAAAATGCAAATCAAAGCTACAAATGGATATTACCTCACATTTGTAAGAACATTTACTATCAGAAAAGAAAGAAAAGAAATAACAAGTATTGGGGAGAATGTGGAAAAAAGCGAAACCTTGTACACTGGTGGTAAGAATGTAAACCCTGTCATTATGGTAAACAGTATGGAAGTTTCCTCAAAAAATTAAAAATAGAACTACCATATGATTCACAACTATCTTCTTGTATGTTTGTATGTATGTATGTTGGTATATGAAATAAAATCAGTTATCTTGAAGAGATATTCATGCCCCCATGTTTACTGAAGTATTTTTCATAATATTCAGGATTGGGGGAAAAAAATCA
Organism: Aplodontia rufa; assembly: GCA_004027875.1. Lineage (NCBI taxonomy): Eukaryota > Metazoa > Chordata > Mammalia > Rodentia > Aplodontiidae > Aplodontia > Aplodontia rufa. The sequence continues at coordinate 8,768 of PVKS010050896.1, forward strand.
ATAGATGAATAACTAAACAAACTGTGGGATGTGTCTGCACACACATATATATAAACATATATATGCTCGCTTAAATGAAAATCTTTTAACGATAAGCACAACTGAAAAGAATTCATAACCACAAAGCCAGAACTATAAAATAAACTCACTGAATTATTATACTCATCAGAAATGAAAAATGAATACTAGAGAGAGCATATAGATGAATCTCACTAGAACAGCCAATTAAAGGAGAATCAATTCTGAATTAAACATCATAAATAAATCAAAATTGTAGGAAATAAAAATCATCTCTTACAATAACACTGAATATAAATAGCCTAAACTGTCCAATCCAAAGACAAGGATTGGGCTGGAGCAGTGGCTCAGCGGTTGGAGCACTTGCATGGGCATGAACCCAGGTTCAAACCCCAGCACCACATGCACAATAAGTGTTGGAAAAACAAAACCCAGATGAAAAATTAAATAAAATTTATTATTTTTTCTGTCTCTTCCTCTCTTCCTCTCTCAAAAAAAAAAAAAAAGAAAGAAAGATTGGCAGAATGGATTGAAAAATAAGACCCAACCATATGTCGTTTATAAGAGACTCACCTTACAGGCAAAACATTCACTCACTGGCTGAAAGTGAACAGATGAATAAGATATTCCATGCAAATGGAGACTAAAAGTGAGCTAATAAATTCAGCAAAGTAGCAGGATTTAAAATCAATATATAGTTTTCATGTACTTCAATGATAATTCTGCTGAGAAAGAAATCAGGAAAACTAGTTAACAATAAAGTAAAACATTTGGGAATAAATCTAACCAAGGAGGTGAAAGACCTCTACCATGAAAACTATAGAATGAAGAAGAAAGAAACTGAAGAAGACCTTAGAAAATAGAAAGACCTCCCATGTTCTTGCATAGCCAGAATTAGTACTGTCAAAATGTCCATATTACTAAAAGCATTGCACAGATTCAATGCAATCCCCATCAAAATGCCAATGGTATTCTTCACAGAACTAGAAAAGAGTCCTAAATTTATATGGAAAATAAAAGACCTAGAATAGTCAAAGTAATATTGAGCAAGAAAAGTGATGCTGGGTGCTTTACAAAAAAGTTTTCTTTAATTATACTACAGAGCCATAGTAACAGCACAGTATTGTACTGGCACCAAATCAGACACATAGATCAACGGAATAAAACAAAAGACACAGAGATAAACTCACATAGACACAATCATCTTATATGTGACAAATGTGCCAAAAACAAATGAGAAAACTAGATAGCTATATACAAAAGAATGAAACCACATCACTATATCTCACCCTGAAAAAAGAAGTCAAAGTGGATCAAAGACCTAAGAATTAGACTAGAAACTTTACAACTGCTGGAAGAAAATGCAGGCTCAACATTCCAACATATTGGCACAGGCACCAACTTCCTTAACAAGACCTCTAAAGCTCAATATATAAAACCAAGAATCAATATGTGGAATGGCAACAAATTAAAAACCTTCTACACAGTAAAGGCAATGAGTATAAAGAGAAAGCCTAAAGAACGGGAGAAAAGTTTTGCTAGCCACTCCTCCAAAAGGGGATTAATATCTAGAACATATTTTTTAAAAACTAAAAAAAATTAACACAAAAAAACTAGTCAATAAATGGGCAAAACTTAAATAGAAATTTCTCAAAGGAAACACAAATGGCCGACAAATGCATGAAAAAATGTCCAACATCCTTAGCAATCAGGGAAATGCAAATCAAAACTACACTGAATAATATTGTATGATTTCTAAAATTAAGCTATAAGGAAGGAAAATTGGATCCCATCCCCAACCACATGTGCCATTTTCGTTGATCTATTATATATAATCAAGGTAAAATAGTGGATTTTATACCAAATACAACTTCTTACAAGCTAGTATGTCAGCTTCTCACCCTGTTTCCACCTGAAACTTTGCCTGTGTAGAACTTCTGATGCGGTTTTTTGTGCTGTGAATTTGTTTTTGCATTTCCTCCTATGTATTCTGAATGTTTGATCTGGGACTGTCACGTCTGAGATGATAAACATGCCTAGGTGGCTGTTGGTCCATGTTGGCCCATCATTCGCAGAGAGTTGGCTGGTTAAGGGGACTCACATCCTGAATTAAATCAGTTAGGCAGAACGCGGGAGGTCAGGAGGGCTGCTTCTGCGGCCCCACCAGCTGATGTTTGGAGGTGAGAGGAGGAAGACTTGGGCTGCAACTCCTAGCTCCTAAGGCCCCTCTTCTAATTCAAAAGAACAAAGGATCTCTGACTTTCTTTTTTAACAAAGAAAATAGGAAGAAATGCAGGAGAGAACAGAATGGAAGCGGCAAGGAAGAGGGACAAGTCATGCGTTGGAGTGACGTGAGATCAGAAGCCTGAGGAGTTAAACGTGGATTTCATGACATCTGCAGCCAGTTTTCTAGTTGAGAATCTCTTGAAGCTCTTTGACTATGAGACAAAGTATGACACACGTTTCATGTCATGACACAGGTCTGTGTACCTACATGCGTATATAGGTATGCGAGTTCACATAGCTGATCCAGAAATTCAACGAATCATTTCTTACATTTACTAAGTGTGATACATTCT
>PVKS010050897.1:0-11365 GCA_004027875.1 Aplodontia rufa
TGCCTGCAAAGGCATCTAGGCAGGTGGTATTTAGCATAAAATCTATGTTCTATCTAAAATTTAGGAATTCTATTACTAAACTAAGGGAAGAATGGATATTACTTTGTTTTAGTGTTGAGCTTATTGGCCATGGGAATGAAGGGGCCTCAAAAGTAATAGAAGCTAGGAGGTGGTATCAGGCAGAGAGCAGCAGTTATTATAACAAATGGTAAGGCTGAGAGGCCACTAAGTGGAGCAGATCATTAGAAATGGTTAGTAGACTCTGATCTTCCTAGGGGAAAAATAGATTTCCATTTATTATCAGAAGAAGGGAAGAATGGGGCTCAGTTCGAACTTGAGCCACTTCAGACCTTCACCCAAGAGTGAAGAGGATGATGCTGTAGCTTAAAAGCAAATAAACAAGTGTGTAACATAGAAACAAGTATGTACACAATGATTCACCTAAATCTTCTCCAGAGACCTATGGCTACTTACCCGGGTGACTGTATATTGGGAAACAAGGCCTTTCAGATATATTAAAGACAATTAGACAGAGGGATCTAGTTGATATTGAAATCTGAAAACCTTAAAGTTCCTTATGGGTCCCCTGTTAAAGGAGGGGATTATAGGAACTAGGTAATAAAAGGAATCCTGTCTTCTATGCATCTTCCTATGACTCCAGTAAGTCTCCAGACACACCCATTTGTTATTTTTCCTTGTCTGCAGGAGTGGAATTGAAGCAGGCACACTTGAAAATTGGAATATTACCCACACTAGGTCACTGACATATGGGATAAGATCTATGAAATTGGAGAAAGACAAATGGAAATCTCTGCAAATGTCCCCCAACATCAAACAAAATAGCAAAAAATGATAACAAATCAAACCCAATGAAACCCACTGTTTTAGTCAGCTTTATTGCTGCTGTTACTAAAAGACCTGATAGAAACAATTTTAGGGGGAAAATTTATGTAGGGGCTCAAGGTTTTGGAGGTCTTAGTCCATAGAAGGCTGGCTCCATTCCTCAGGGCTCAAGATGAGGCAGAGCATCATGTAGTAGGCATTGCTGTAGGGAACAGGGAGCTCAAGCATCATATTGGGAAGTGGATCAGAGAAACTCCATGCCAGATACAGAATATGAACCCCAAAGGCACACCCCCAATGACCCACCTCCTCCAGCCACAGCATACCTGCCTTCAGTTGCCAGTTAATCCCTACAAAAGGATCAACTGACTGATTGGATTAAGGTTTTAATAACCAAATCCTTTCACCTCAGCCTTTCCAAATTGTCACACATAAGCTTTTGGGGTACACCTCACACTCAAACCATAACACCCACACGTTAAAAACACAGAAAACAAAAGCAAGCCAAAAACCACCTAAAAACCCTAATGTTGAAACTCATGGGTCACAGTACATACTAGTGCTATGTATTCCTAGAGGATACCTTTATTTAATTCAACACTCAGGCCACTATAGAAGCCAGTTGGATCCCTGAGGATGAGTGTAAACCACCAAAAGCTTATAGCAATGGTCTTAAGTGCACATATCTTTTTGTAGAAGACATTGCCAGGGCAAAGGATAGTTCAGACTTTAAGTGCTTGATACACAGCCATTTATTTGGAGAATGTATTATTTTCCAATGTAATAAAAATTAAATTCAGAAACAGATTGCATCAATATGAAAAGAATAGCAATATTCATCTGTAGTTTTTACACCAGTACTGTGCCAACTCTCTTGCCCATTGTAACAACATAGGCCTTCTGGTCATCCTTCTTAAATGCTGATTGGATAGCACAAGCAAAAGGTGGCTAATGCCAACTTGAAGGCCTTGGTAAGACCAAAAGCAGAAGATAAAATGACAAAAATTCCAATGGTCCCAGGAATGTTGGTGGAGCCTTTCAAAAGTAGAAGAAAAATTGTAATATTTTTCATCCACTGCCACAAAAAGGAAGGACAGCTACTAGTAGCCCCACTACTAGCACATTGGACTTTTTAATTTCCAGTGACCAGCAGTCAAGAATATAAGTCACTATCTTGGAAAAGATAAAATATGCACATCAGTAAGATCAGAAAGGGCTATTTTTATGCTGTAAGAAGGGAGGAAAACATGTGGAATACATGTCATTCACTCGGGCACCGCTAATAGTTTTTTATGCAATCATAATTGAGAATGTATATATACAGAAATCTGGGTTTGAAAAGACTGTGGTTACCACCACTTAGATTAAAGGCTTAGGTTACAACACCTGCAAGCCACCAAGACCTGAGAGGCAATAGCTGAGGATGAGAAGAATTTAGATTGGATAATGGATGAGGGAGACAATAAGTATTAGTCGAGGTCCTGAGACCGAGTAAAATCACTTATATTCCCTTAGAGATTACTCAGTTTAAGAACTATTATCAGTACCCAACAGACTCTGTTATGGTCCCTCCCAGTCGCAAATCTTCCTGCTCTTCTTCTGAAAGTATAACCTCTGTTCTGAGCTCTAACAATATACAGCAGTTTTTCCTCATTTTTAGAAGCCTGTGTGAAGGAATCACACTATTTGTGTTCTTCTGGTTCTGGCTTCTTTAACTCAATATTATGTCTGTGCATTCTGTGTATATGGTAGTAGTTGGTACTACTTTGTTTATTTGCTTTTTCATTTTGTACACTATTAAAATGTATTTGGGTATATTATAGAGATGGAGATTTGGATTTTTCCAGCTTGAGTCTACGTGTTGTTGTGAAAGACATTATTGTACACTGTTTTGGGATGGAAATAATATTCACATAATTCACCTATTTCTGTCAAATATGCTCCTGAGTGCAAAATCACTAATTCATGGAATAGACATATGGTCACCTTCAGTAGATAATGCCAGTTTTGCAAGACAACTTCAGCAATTGGCACCTCAGAAGTGGTGTCAAAGTTCTATTTGATATACTTTTTTTGCCAACAGTAATTGGCATATTAAAGGAAAAAAAATTAGTGAGCTTGTTTCCACATGTAAGCATCTTGAAATTGCCACCCAATCCTGTCTATAGGTGAAAAGCTGAGAAATCAGCACTTCTTTTATCTGTGGTAGAATGGAGGTCACTAGAAAACTGCTGTCTCTCAAGTTAAAGAGACAGAGAATTACAACTTATGGGACTGTGAACTTATGAACTGGAACCTTCATGGGTTCAGGGGATGCTGCACTGAACTGTAACGGTTAAATTGTTGAAAGCTCAGTGAGGATCACTCTGAGAGTTAAAAATTCTAGGAGCCCAATCATGGGGATCAGAGATAGTCCTCTTGCTTTTGTGAAATTTATCCAGAAGCTATAATCAGGTTTTCATAGTAAATATTGGGAAAAAATTCCCTTATGCTTCTAACAGAAGGAAAAATGGAACCATACCGAAATATAACATAGCACCTGTTTTTTCTTAACAAGGTCTGTCCTCAAATTTTTTTCTTTTTACTTAATTAGAGCCTAACCAACTAGGATTTTCTCAAAACCTAACTGATGCTGAGGAAGGAAAATATCCAATTCCATATGACTGTATCCTTCCATGTGAAAGAAGAGGAATACCCAACTCCAGCCCCCTCCAGACATCCTGAAGCACCTAAGGCAGTGGCAAGGGCTGGGGGGATAAAAAGCACTTGTTAAGTTCACATTCTAGAGACATAGCAAAACCATATATAGAGATCTAAAGCAGTATAGAAGACTTCTCCTACCCCTTCACCTTACCTTACACCTTATCCCTACTTTCTAAAGGAACAGCAGTTCCTTTTATCTAGTACATCATACCAAGCTTTCACAAAAGCATTAAAGGACATACCAAAAGCCAAAAAGCACAGATTGAAGAGGCAGAATAAGCATCAGAACTAGCTGAAAATATGGATGGTTGGAATTGTTTGACAAAGAATTTAACTCAACTATGAGTGAGAGGCTAAAAGCTCTAATGGATAAAGCAGATAGTAAGCTAGAACAGAGGACAATGTAAGGAAGAGATAGAAATCATCAGAAAGAAATGCAACAAAAATACTCGCAACCAAAAAAACCTGTAAAAGAAATGAAGTTTGCTGAGTTTGCTGTTAGACTTGATCTAGCTGATGAGTTCCTGAGCTTGAGGGTATCTCGATAGAAACTTCCAAAAATGAAAATCAAAGACAATAAACACTGAACAAAAAAAAAAAAAACCCTAGAACTTAACATTCATGAATGGTGTGACAACTATCAAAAGTATAGCATATGCTTAATGGGAATGAAAGATGAAGAAGAAAGCAAATGGAGGGAAAAAAAGAACTATGTGAAACAATAGTTTCACAAATTTCCCCAAATTACAGAGCAAACTGAGGATCCTGGAAGCTCTAAGAACACCAACCAGGATAAAGTCAAAAGACTATATAGTTAGGCATATTATATTCAAGTTATTGAAAATCTAAGATTACAAAAAATCTGGAAAGAAGCTCAAGGGACCATAGAGGAACAAAGATAAGAATTCCATTGACTTCTCTAGAATCCATGGAAACCAGAGGAAAGAGGAATGAAATATCCCAAGTGTTAAAAGGAAATCCACCACTGAGGGATTTGTATAGTAGGGAATCATTCTTCAAAAGCAATGATTTTTCTCTTCTTCAGAAGACCCTGTAAAAGAATGAAAAGATAAGCCACAGACTAGGAGAAAATATTTGGAAAGATTATCTAGTAAAGAACTATTATCCAAAATATATAAAGAATTTTTGAAACTCAAAGCAATCTGATTTAAAAATGGGTCAAGTATCTAACAGATGCCTTACAAAAGAACACATATAGATGTCAATTAAGCATATGAAAAGATCCTCTACATCCCGCATCAGTAGGGAAATGGAACCCAAACACACTGAGATACCAGAAGGGCTCAGATTCAGAGTGCTGACATTGAATGCAGTGAGGACGCAGAATCACAGGAACTCATGCATTGTTAGTGTGAATGTAAAATGGTCCAACCAAACAGGACAGACAGATTGACAGCTGTTTAGAAACCAAACACATCCTTATCATACCAACCACAGATCGTGCTCCTTAGTATTTATCTAAAGGAAGTGAAAACAGTCCACACACATTATTTAGAGTAGCTTTATTCAAAATCATCAGATGTTCAAGTAACCAAGATGCCCCTTAGCAGGTGAACGGAACCAGGCAATGAAATATGATTCAATACTAACAAGAAATGAGCTTTTAAGCCAAGAAAAGGTGTGGAAGATCCTTAAAGGCATATTGGTCTTACCCCCGCCACCATACACATTATTATCTGACTCCAACCCCAGAGTTTCTGATTCAATAGATTTTGGGCATAGCCCAGGTATTTGGAACATTCATAAATTCCTGAAAGATGCAGATATAGTGATGACATTTTGAGAATCACTGTGCTAGAGGAGGAAGATAAATTTCTTCAGGCAACGTCTTTCAGACCTTTGGGGAATTCCTTCCAGGGTGTTAAGAGTGGACCCAGCTGGGGCCCTTTACATTGCTTGCATCCTCCTGCCAGCACCCCTTTTCTTCCTAGCCCTGGAGCAATTCTTGGGCCCCTCAGTGGTGCTCCCCTCACTGGGTACTGATGTGTCGCTTCCTGGGGCTGTCTACAGGGTGGAGGATTGGGTTTGGGGCAGTGGATTTGCATAACTTATTTTTTAACATGTAATTATTTTAAAATATATTTTATTTTTACAATAAAAATAAATGTTGAAAAATAATGACAATTATGCTATTAGAGTGATAATCCAACTAGCACAGTTGCAGTTTTGAAAGGAAATCGAATGGACAAAACTCATGAATGATTTCATCCGAAGATTTATATTGGCTTTGTCAAAGTTATCCCTGTTTTTGACATTACCAGTGACATTTTCAGATGAAGGATTTTTAAATAAATCTATGTCTGTCTCTAAAGAAGAGGATGTTAAAATAATCCCTTAGAAGTGAATTTATAAAATACGCACATGTGAAAAAAACGACTTCCATAAAGGAGTTTTTTTGCACAAAAATAAATTTTTGTAAATATTAATCTGACAATTGAACCTACATTGTAAATACAGTCCGTACTGACAATTTCTGAAGTAAGTTATTTCTCCTTTATCTTGCAAATGAAAGTAAGACAAAATGTTTTGCAACTGTGCTTTCAACTTATTGTAGAAATTGTATTAAGGTAGTTCCATACAGTACAGTAGAATAGTGGAAAAATCCATTTAGCCATTTTAAAGACCACAAGGTGTTTGTTCATCCTTAATAATAACATTCTTTTATATAATAATTTCTTAAGAGATTTCTCTTTTTAAACCAATATTTCCTTTAGTTGATGGGAATAGAAGATTGGATTCATTATGGGTTGATGTAGAAATAGCCTGCAGAGAAAATATGCGGTGTTAAGACTGAGCAGAATTCAGGAGTTCTTGGACTCCACATTTAATAGGATTATTGGGTGATGAACCCTCCATGGTAGCCAAAGTGAGATCATTCTAGGAAAAGTAGTTGCCAGAGAACTCAAATTAGTGTTGGATCTATATAATTAGAGTGGGCTGCCACATTATGAAGAATGAAGAAGTTATTTTTAAAGCTTTTGTGAAATAGACTATTAAGTAGTAAAATAAAAATTCAAAGTAGTTCTCATAAACCAGATCTTCTGTAGAAACCAATATATTCTTCAAAAGATATTTTTTATGCCTAAAACTGCTTTCACAGGAACGATGTTAGCAAAAATGACCTAAAAGTGAGTTATCCAAAGAGCAATTTGGAGTTGGTGTTAGAAAAGGACAATTAGTTTTGTCAGGAACACCCATGAAATGTGTTGTTGATGTGGAAAAATAATCTGACAATGTTATTAAATTTTAAATATTTAAATATAATATTGAAATTTCATTAGAGAAGAAAAGTTCAAGGGTTTTAGAGGGATACTGAGAATGAAAGTACTTATAAGCTGTTGATGATATCCATAATATATAGCAGTAGAGAATTCTTGATTTGTATGGATATATATCCATAACATAGAGTATTAGGGTATTATTGAATAATGAGAGAAAACTTCAGATAAATTTTGAAGGCAGATGATAATATTAGTTATGAAAGCATATATTGATTGAAAAATGCTGTAGATTATTGATAACATGCATCAGCACAGAATTTATATATTCACATATAAGTGGAAATTTTCTTAGTCTAATCACCCCTAACTTGCTCTGTATTGCACTGCTAATGTTGTAACCTTAAACTCTGCTTCCTATCATGATGATAGCAGGGTACCAATTTAACCTTTTCCAAGAAATTGAAAGATTTCATGAAAGCTTTTTAAAAATGGGCAAATTTAAAATGAAGAAGAAAATAGCTTCTAGATCATTTAGATAAGGCAGATGTCATTATAATTGAAGTCAGGGATAAAATACATGCTTTAGTTGATTAAATTTAGCTCTGAACTTACTGGTCATAAAGACAGAAATGGAAATGATATTACATAATTCTCACTGATTATTAGTTGAAAATGCACAAGATTTCTAAGGATTTCTTTCTTTCACAATCCTTTGAGTTACTCTGTAACTTATAAATAATAATCCATCTTATATGACATTCTGTGTTTTCTCTTAAAAATTTGTATCTAAATCTATTTTATGTAGAAAAATGAATGGAACTAGCGATATCATGTTAAGCGAAAAAGTCAAATTCAAAAGGTTCGGAGGGGGAAGTGGGGAAAATGCTGGGTGTTGGCTAAATTATGCTGTTATGTGTGTGCATGTACATATATGTATCAGCAGAACCCATCAATATGTACAATTATAATGTGTGAATAAAAATGTGGAAAAATATCTATTTCATTCTGATAGTATTCCCTGTATTTGTACAAAATAATTTCATCATGGTCTAAGTTTACATGGGAAGATAGCAGACTCCTTCCACTTGAATATTATCTTCTGAAGGCTATTTTCCAGATTTTTCTTATCTATAAGCATCCATTATATTTATATATATTTTTTTCCAGGGCTGAGGATCGAACTCAGGGCCTTGCATGTGCTAGGCAAGCGCTCTGCCACTGAGCTAAATCCCCAGCCCCCTATGTTTATATTTTTTAAAGGTAAAACTGAATACCCTGGATTTGAATACTAATTCTGATGGTTTATTTGTTTTGTGAATTTTATTAAATTATTTGGCATTCTTGTGACTCAATTTTCACATTTGAAAAATGGTACTAATAATATGTACTCTGAAGTTTAGTTGTAAGAATTATAACATAGGGAGCTGGAGTGTTGTTCGGCAGTTATTGAGCTTGCCCAGCATGTGTAAGTACACGAGTTCAAACCCCAGCACCACGTACACAATGAACTCTCGGAGCAACAAAGGCCACATGAAAAACTAAATAAAAAATTGTTCCTCTCTCTCTCTCTCTCTCTCTCACTGTCCCTCTCTCTTAAAAAAAAGAATATAACATAGTAAGCTACTGCTGTAGTCTAATGTTTGTGTCACCTCCAAAATCCTATGTTGAAAATGTAATCACTGATGTGATGGTATTAGGAGATCCTGGAGCCTTTGAGTGATGATAAGGATCGAAGCACCGTCATAAATGGGGTGAGTGTCCTCATAAACAAGCCTCAGGGAGCTTCCTTGACACCTCCACCATATGGGCAGATAGTGAGAAAGCTCTACCTGGGGACCAGACAGAAGGTGACTCACACCATGAATCTGTAGGCTCCTTGCTCTTGGACTTCCTGGACTCCAGACCATGAGAAATAAATCTTGTCATTAATAAACTACCAAGGTTGAGGCCCTTTTCAATAGCAACATGAATAGACCAAGAAAACTATTAAAAAATACTTGGTAAACAAAGTATCCTTAAAACATGTTTATAAAATCTAAACAAAATGTTTATAAAAATCTTTGGTGTACAGTAGACTGAAAAGACAATTTTCAATTAATGTTATTTTCTGATAAGATAAATTAGTAAACATTTAGGAAAATATATTAACCTGTTGCACTAATATAAACTATGTTTTGTGGAAGAATATGGTTTATCAATTTTCAGTTAGTTTTTTGTGCTTAAAGACATTTTACCATTAGAACTGTATAGTTATAAAGAGCCAAGCCCATGATATTGAATCATAAATAAATGCAATTTAGAGGAATCAAACAGTTTTTGCACCATTTTCTTTGTCTGCTTATGTAATATGAAAAAACCTTTTCACAGAGCCTATTTTTCAAAAAGGACAAGGGATATCTGAGAGGGCCCACATAGAACACACATGCCATCCGTGAATTGAGCTCTGTAAATCTAGGGATGTAACTGTTTTCTATAGCGCTTCATATGCTCTAGATACCACACTGTCTGTTGCAATTTTCTTTTGCTCCTACAGACTAAGTGCTCTGATGCTAAAGGAATGATACGGTGGGTCTAGTGTCACACAGCTGTGTATAGTATAATTCTCCCTTTAGTTTCTTATCCTCCATGCTCCTTACGCTTGCAGGTAGTGGTACTTCCAAGACTCCATTCAGACTGTTCAACAGAAAAGACTCCTTGAAGAATCAAATATTTCATGCCAATTTCTATTAAAGTTTAAATTGAAATACCAAAAATAATCTGTAGCTTCACTCAAGGATTCACTTGTTCCTAGAGCCTTTAAATTGTCCACGATCAAGGTCACTAAAACTGGATGAAATTTTTCTTGCTACATCTGAGGCTCCCTTAAATTTGAGTGTCTGTAAATCAAGCATTTCAGTGGATTTATTTCTAAATACAAGAATATAGTCACATACTTCCATTTAAATATGAAATCCTTTTTGAAAACTTGAAAAAAAATATCCATTTGTTATTATGGTATCTCTTAATTTATGACATTGATCCTTGAGTCATTTCATTAATTGCTTTAAAAATCAAGTATAGAGCAGCAAAACTGTATGTATAGCTTTATTAATCCCAGTTTTATTCCTGTCTTTTTACTTCTATGGTATCCCCACAAACCTTGATTAGTTATTTACAAATCAATATCTTATGAAGAGAAAATTACTTTCATATCTTACTCTACAGTGTTGCACTGCACAGCATTATTAGCCTAAGTGAGGAGATTGTAACTGCTTAAACCATAAGAAATCCTTACGCGTGGCTCATATGCAGCATGTTGATAAGGTAGCTTATCATCTACTTGTTCTCCAAAATTCATTGAAATCACACTCACTTCTGCTAATTGGCAGCTTATCTCACTCTCCATTTGTTTACGTGTTCTTTTGCTTATTTTTATGATACACGACCTTGAGAGGGTTGTATTCAGACACTTACATTTCTAATTAGAGATTACTAATTTTATGATTAAATTAGTGACCTCTTATCAAGTCATCACTAATTATTATATACATTTACTTCATTGCTTCTTAGTAGAAGTTGAAGTCAGAGACCTTGAAAAATCTTCCTTTTGCTTCCTAGCACTGCAATTTGAATAATGTGGATTTTTTTTTTTTTTTTGTAGTTCCCTGTGTAAACTTGTGTCTTGGGGCCTCGCTTTCAGGTAAAGTGTAGTTTCAATGTTTAGGATCACTGTGTGGGTTTTTGTTTGCATTGAAAATGCCTTTGTAGTCTCTGTACTCTTTTGGGAAAGTTTGAGCAATTTTGTAGTTCAAGACCCTTTGCGTGTAATATATTCACTGATTAGCAAGATATTGGACCTGAGGAAAGGTCATTCATTCCTAATGTCAGCAAATCAGGGGCTGGGATGGTATTCAACCTAAAATTCAAAAGTATTTGGTAAAGCAGGCAGGAGTATAATGTAATAAGGTAGTGAATGCAAGCAATAGTGAGAATGCAAAAATAAAGTAGAAAGTAATTAAAGTAGAAAGTAATTGAGAAGCATCTTGTTTTACAACACAGAACATATTTGAAAGTTTTAAAACATATGTGATGCTTCTAGAATTAAGGCATTACCACACTGTTTTTTTTAATCCCATGTGTATTACTATTTACAATAGCCAAATTATGGATTCAGTTTTGATGTCCATCCATGGATGAATGGACTGAGAAAATGTGATGCACACAATGGAGTGCTATTGAGCCATAAAGAATAACAAAATCATGTCATTTGCAGAAAAATGGATGAAACTAGAGGTCATAATGTTTAACGAAATAAGCCAGACTCAGAAAGATGATAGTCACATGTTTTCTCATATGTGAAAGCAAGGGGAAAAACAAACAAACAAACCTGAAGTTAGAAGGGGGCTACTAAGGAATGCAAAGGGGAAAAGGGGGAGTTAGGAAATAAAAGGATAATGGGGAGGTTGAAGGTTGAACACAATCAATGAATGTATATTATATGCATGTATGATGTTGTCACAAGGAAATACAATATTTAGTATAATTAATATGCCTAATAAGTATAATAAATGAAATAAAATATTAGAAGTGGAAACAAA
>PVKS010050898.1:0-11370 GCA_004027875.1 Aplodontia rufa
TAATATGCTCAGTTCATATTATGATGGCCTTGTGGAATCTTGGAGCCATCCACTTGGGCACTTGCAGCAACTATCACTGCATAAAGTACTATTTGCAAAAGATAAATGGTTAGTTTTTAGAAGACTGGTGTTACACTGCAAGGCTTTTCTGAAAATACACACACATGTGAATGGACACACACACATTTTTCTAATAAAATGGATGCTATATTAATGACAAGGTTTGAGAATAGCTAGTGTAAAGGTGTGGCTGGCTTCTTTATCTGCTTCTATAGCAAAAAAAAATCAAAATGTGAAGATCCCATGAGCTCTCACCAACTACCTGCTTCCAAATGCAGCAGCAGAGCCCAATTGCAGAACACGACTGGTCCATTTTCCTATGCATTCGCCAAGTATTTACTGAGCTCCCACTATATGCAGAGCACTTGGGTAAATAAATGCAGAAGGCGTCATCCTGAACCCAAGGGACAGCTCATGTTGCCCATCAGGCAACTTTTATACTTCATGTAAGTAAATCAAAGTAATACTTTAAATATTAACTGTCAAATATTAGAGGCCATTTAAGGAAACTTATATAATATTTTCATAAATAAACAAAAAGAAACCTGCATTCCAACTTTTATTCTAAACAATTTGTTTTAGAAACAAAATGTGTTAAGTTGTAATTTTTATTTGAACATGACCATTGGTCAGACAATTTCTTGGCCATTTTGACAAATAAGAATCAGACAAATACTAAGATCACATACCTTTCAGGTCTCGTGTCTTTGTCCACATCATTTCTTTTTTGAAAATATATACTAGCTATCCCCCAAATGCCATTCACTTTGTTTTTGTTTGTTTTCTTTTATTTTGTTGGTATCAGGGATTGAAGCCAGGGATGTTTAACCGTTGAGCCACATCCCCAGTCCTTTATTTTAATTTTGAGATGGGGACTTGCTAAGTTGCTTAAGGCCTCACTAAGTTGCTGAGGCTGGCTTTGAATTGGCTATCCTCCTGTCTCAGCCTCCTGAGCCACTGCAAATGCCATTTGCTTTGAAAAGATCTAGGTTTTACCTTAGTCTCACGCAGCCAACACTTCAAATTAACCTAGCAGCAAGACTGGCAGACCTTGGAAAAATGGAACACTGGGCTTTTCCTGGGCTATTTCCACTTTATCTCATTTTATAGGGGATAGTAGTCATTTATAAAGCCTACCCAGGAGGAACAAAGCATTACATTTCAGCCTGGCATATTAATGTAACTTCAAACTTCTTGGCTTAATGAATTCCTAGTGTTACATTCAGTTGTTTTTCTATACCTGCTTACAATTCTTCATCCTGCACAATGACTGTTCTGATCATAATTGATGCAAGTAGGGAAATACTACAAACAGAACCCCAAGAATGTCAGCCAGTTCCTAAGGTGAGGGGACTGGAGGGGGAAGAGCCCAGTCTGATAAAAGGGGTTCTTCCACTGTACCACTTTTCTGTTCCCCTGCCCCATTAACCTCTTTCCCCCACTTAACTGTCTTCCATCATCTTCCTTCCCTTCTATACCACCCTAGCTCCCTGACACTGCCCAACATCTCTAGCATCTTACCCTTCTACTTCCACTAGACCTGTAGATGTTGAAGACTGTCACACTGTGCTAACCAGGGGTTCCCTTGATCAAACATCACCTCCTTCTATTAACTTACCCTTTGCCTCTTCACTCACTTAAAAGACATTTGCCAAGTGTATCCCAGATATCAGACCCAGAGCTAAGAAGGTATCAGGGATAAGGAGAACAACTAAACCCAGTCTCTACTCTCAAGGAGATGGAGGTAGCATTCAAGCATGTAAGGGTCAAAAACAACATTACATTAACTCTTGTGCAGTAGCACAGAAGGTTTTCAGCCTGATTTGGTGCACTGCACTGAGGACAAGCTTTAATCTTATCTCCTCCCCAAATTCCTTTGGGCTAAAATAATGAAACAATCTGACAAATACTTCCAGTCTATCTCTATCAAGTATAAGACATCAAGATTTCCACAGGGATATCTAAGAGCTAGGCTGAATTTGGGGCAAAATTACTTTCCAGGGAAAGCTCACAAATGGAACAAGTATATTTCTAGAAAGAAGTCTGTGTGCCAAAAGAAAGGGGGGTGAAGGTTGTGCAAGAGCTCCTCTATAGGGGGATGTAGGTAAACTGAATCTCTCCATCACTGTAAATTTTTGTTCAGAGAGAAGGAAGTATAAAAGCAACTGAAGTTCACAAATATAAGAGGCAGGATTGGGAATGGAGTTCTGTGGTAGAGTACTTGCCTAGCATGCCCTAGGCACTGGGTTCAATACCCAACCAGAGCAAAAATAAACAAATATAAGAAGCAGGATACATACCAATGCACTTAAAAACAAAAGTGCTTATATTGACTTAAACTAACACAATGTGGATCCTTTGCAAGTCAATAAGTAGAAACATAGAGACAGAATTAGAGAGACCTAGAGGTCATCCCCTTACTCAAATTCCTTGTAAAGCATTTGGAAACACTTGCTATTCCCCTGCAACATTATAGAGACTGCTCTTTGTAATGATGTTATTAAAACCCTTTTCATGGAAAGGCCTCCTCATTCAAACACCTTTCCTCCTACTACCAACCTTCTTGCAACCTAAATGATGGCTATGCTTTCAAAGTCAACTTCCAAAGTTGTGTGTTTCAACCTATAATAGAAATGCTTAAAAAGAGGAATTGGGGGCTAAAAATACTACACATCCCACAAAGGGCATGGCAAACCTGGTCAATTGCCGGATGTAGAGATGGGGTGAGAGGAACTTGAAAGTACAGTTTATCCATTAACCTACTAATGGATATATTGGGGACTTTCAGTTTTTGGTAATTATAAATAAAATTACTATACACATTCATATGCATGTTTTTGTGTAAACATAAATTTTCAAATCAGAAGCACAACTGCTAGATTATATGGTAAAGATCATGTTTAATTTTGTGAGAAACTGCCAAATTTATTCCAAAGTGTCTATACCATTTTGCATTCCTACCAGCAATGAATGAAAGTTTCTACAGCATTCACTCCAGAAATTGGTATTATAATCAGCTTTTTTGCAGCTATGACCAAAAGACCTAACAAGAACAATTTTAGAGGAGGAAGTTTATTTGGGATTCATGGTTTCAGAGGACTCAGTTCATAGACAGCCAGATCATCTGCTCTGGGTCCAATGTGCCACAGAACAACATGGTGGATGGATGTGGTAGAGAAAGGTAAATCTGGACATGACTATCAGGAAACAGAAAGAGCTCTGCTCACCAGAAACAAAATATACACCTCAAAGGCACACCCCTAGTGATTTCTCTCCTCCAGCAGCACCCTACCTGTCTACAGTTACCACCCAGGTAATCCATTGAAGTAGTTTAATCCACTGATTAAAGGTTAAGTCTCTTATAACCTGATCATTTCACCTCTGAATTTCTAGCTTCGTCGCACACTTGAATTTTTGAGGAACACCTCATTTCTAAACCATAATAATTGGTATTGTCTATTTTTTTAATTTGGGCCATTTTAACATGTAATTTTGTGTTTTTACATCCAACTTATTCATTGAATTTCATGTGGATTTATTTCTGCAGTTTTACCACTTTTACCTATAAATATGATTTTTTATTTCTATGTTACCCCTTTACTACTTTTATTGTAATAATATTTTCTAGTTCAACATTTAAACTCGTTTGTTCACTGCTATTATTGACTGAATATTTGTGCCCTCACAACACCAAATTCACACATTGAGGCAGTAACTCCCATTATGATGGTATTGGTGAAGGTGGAGCCTCTCTTATGGAATAGTGTCCTTATAAGAGGAAGAGTGATGAGAGTCCATTAGCTTACTCTCTCTCTCTCTCTCTCTCTCTCTCTCTCTTTCTCTGCTACATAAGGACACAATGCAAAGGTGGGCATTTATAAACCCGGAAAGGGCCCTCAGCAGGAGCCAAATATGCCAGCACCTTAGTCTTAAATCTCCTAGTGTCTGGAACTGCAAGAAACAAATGTTTATTGCTTCAACCACCCAATATAGTATTTTATTAGACAGTCTAAGCAAACTAATACACATGTCTTTTGCTATACATATTTTAGTATATTTCAGCCATTATTTCTTAAATTTTTCTTCCTCTTTCTCTTCTTTGCTCTGAGACACTTATGTTCAATCATTTGATAGTAGTCCTTCAGTCTCTGAACTCTGTTCATTTTTTCCCTTATTCTGTAATTTCTTGTAATTCTTTTCTATCATTAATATCATTCATTCTTTTTTGAGTTGTTTTTGGTTGGGTTTTGTTTCCTTCTTTTTTCTCTTTTTACAGTGCTGGGGATTGAACCCAAGGTCTCCCCATGTTAGTCCAGCATTCTACCACTGAGCTAAATGAGCAGCACTTCATTCATTCATTGTATACTGCCAATTGGCCTCTTCTGTTGAACCTCTGCAATGAATTTTCACTTCAATTATTACACTTCTTGACTTCAGAATTTTATCTCTTTACATTCTCTATTTGATGAGTCACTAGTGTTAACTTTCCTATATCATTTCCCTTATCTAAACAAACATACAGTAGTTGCTTTGAAGTCTTGCTTTGCTAAGTCCAACATCTGGCCCCTCAGAAAGAGTTTCAGTTAATTTTTCCCGCCTGTATATGACCATGTTTTCCTGGTTTTCTTGCATGGACCAGAAGTCCCACCTCAAAATTGGACATTTGAGATAGCATACCACAGCAGCTCTGGATTCCTATCCCCTCTATTGGAGGTTATTGTTGCTGATTTGTATGTGATTTTGTTTGCTTAAAGCCTGGATTAATTCTACATTCGGTCTCCCAAACTTGTATACAACACTGATGTTTCTACTCAGGGTCTTTAGTTTTTTGTTTCGTTTTGTTTTTACATCTGTTTACCTAGCTTAGTAGTTGTTGAAAGATTGATCTGAAATTGTGTTTAAACATCTTGAGTTCATAGGTCTTCCACTGCCAACAAATCTGCATGGGTTTAAGAAAAGCAGTCAAAATCTCGTAATAGCCAGTTCCCTCTCCGATCTTTCTTTTGTCAGTGCGCATCTTTGAACACGCATACAGGCTTCCAAATCAACAGGGCTGAGTTAATAGTTCTGAAGACCCACGGTCACTATCTCAGTCTCTGGATTTCTCTTTTAACTTATATTTTCTGACTAACCTGTCAATCTGTTGTTTGCACAAGCAACATTATAACCTCAGGCTGTCTGCAACATCACCCTTAAATTGTTTGCTATTATTTCTGTATTTTTCTAACCTATCGTTTTTGACAATGCCCGTGCGTAGGCTTGCTCCACCCCAAAGTGAATCAGCTCCCTATGGTAAGGAAGCTACCAATTCTCATAGTTTGCTCTGACCTGGACAGCAGAGCTGGGATGGGGAAGAACCCCAGGATACAATGCCATGCTATTCTTACTGATAACCTTGCTATTCTTGCCAATGTTTAGTTGTTCAAGTAGATGGATGCCTTTGGCTGATTTCTAAAATCCTGAAGTGGTCATGGTCGTGTATGGTCTTATATTTGCTTTTCAAAGACAGGACTTGTCTATCTCTTCTTTTCTATTCCAGAAGTCCCACCTCAAAGTCAAACGTTTTAGCTTCAGGGCAAAATTCATTGTAATCTTTCATTATGACATATGAAAAAGGGAAAGAAATATAAGACTTAAGGGAAAAAAATAAAATTGGAAGGTACTTTATTTTTTAATAAACAGATTCAATATCAATAAGATAGAGCTATAGATCCAATGCAATTCTGGTTCAAGTATCACTAGATTTATTTTCTGGGTGAACAGGATCTCACTAAATTGCCTAAGCTGGCCTCAAACTTGCAGTCCTCCTGCTTCCTTCCCTGACTTCTGGGATTGCAGTGTGTACCACCACTTCTGGCTATAGTGGGATTCTTGATAGAATTTGATTAGACAGTGTGGACACTGGCACTGGCATAAGCCAATGGTACAGGATCGAAAGCCCACAGATTGTGGAAGGTGGAACTCTATGAATGATCCCCAAGGACCCCAGCACTTCTGTAATACCCTCCCCTTTGTGTGGGGGGAATATGATAAAATAATGTCCTTCATATGATTATATTTTATAGATAAAGGGACATTATCTTGGTAGATCTAATCTAATAACATAAGCTGTTTAAAAACAGAAAATGGTTTCTGGCTGGGGGAAGAGGAGGAATTTGGAGGCACTATGTGTAAGAGGAATTGGCATTACACTGCTGGCTTTCGAGACGGAGGAGTCCAGTGCCAAGGAATGGGGGTGATCCTGAGTTGTTGAGTATCCCCAGGTTCACAGCCAACAAGGAAATACAAACCTCAGTCTATAGCTTCAAGGAACTTAATTCTGCCAACAATCTGAATGATCTGGAAAGCAGATAATTCCCCAGACCTCTAGATAAGAGCTCTAGCCAACCAGCTCCTTCATTTTAGCTTTGTGAGAAAATTATGAGAACCCAGCTAAGCCTGAGCTCATGATGTGCAGAAATGAGAGATAACAAATGGGTGCTGTTTTAAAATTCTAAGTCTTGATAATTTATTACAGCAATAGCAAAGTTACTCAGTCCTATAGTTATATAGATCTTTGCTATATGACAGAACTGAATTTGCAGATTGTTGGTAAAAAGAAGGACTATTTGATGAATAATTATGGGACAAATGGTTACACACAGAAAAAATGGTTGAGACCTACCTAAAAATATGACAAGAAAATAGAAATTTTTAAATGTTTATAAGACATATTAGAAGAATTTCATGGACTGGGGGAAAGGAAGAACTTTTTAATCAAAAATGTAAAATAAAGGATTGAAAATTCAATTGCATAAAAAATTAAATATTCTGCTCATCAAAGGTCAACATTTAAAAAAGAACAAAAAAGGAAGGAAAAGATAAGAAAGCTGAAAAGCAGGATTGTATGACATCTCAAGAATCAGAGCATGTTTGGAGTGGAAGTCGCCATCTGTTGAATACCATTGAGAGATGGAGTAGGAGAAAGATAGTAAAAGATGCACTGTATTTGAAGACACAAAGAACATGTTGACCCTAACAAGTACATTGTCAGTAGAGTAGGTGGAAATCCAGGCTAGTGCATGGACAGCTGAGCCTCTTGTTCCTCACCCTTCCAGAAATGCCACATCTTCCACAGTGCCCCTAATGTCCTGTCACTTGCTTATTATTCTCTCTTAAAATGCTTAAGCATGGCAGGATGTTACTACTTTGCTTTTATTCTGTAACAGAACAAATAGAAATGTGGCCTGTTTCATTATGTGCCTGCGACAACTCTATCATTTTTCTGACATTTCTCTCTCTGTATGAATATGAGATCAAGTGACACCACAATAAAACTGTGACAATTTCTATAGTTGAAAAAGGCCTAATTCTGTCTAGGAAGCTGAGCTTTTTGGAGGATCAAAGAATGGTAGTTTGAGGTGTGGCCAACCAATGCTAAATTCCTAAATCTCATATATGTGTTTTTCATATCAAAAATACCCTGAAAGAATCTTCATCCCCCACCGTCTTCCAATCTTGCTCTTTCCAAGATTGATCTGATTTGTCATTGTGGCCCCCACTACTTCTTCAATAAAAAGGTGTCAAGCAAAGGAGTTGCAGGGGACAAGAGCAGAAACCTGACCTGTGCTGCCCAACAAAGGGCTGAACTCCATCCAATGGAATCTCAAAAATTTTTCCCTTCCTTAAAATTATTCTCCTCTAGCAAAAAAAAAAAAAAAATAGCTTATAAGCTGTAAAAGGTCTGAGTGTGAAAAAGGATTTCGAATTTTCCCTAATGAAGATTATAATTAAAATATTTAAATAGGTTTTTAATTTTCTTTCTGGGCCATGCTATTTATTTCCTAGCCCTCTTCAGGAGCTCCTATTGTTCAGTCTTGACAGAATTCTCTGTTAGAAATTATAGCCTGCTGCCTTTCAGCATCTTCATTAAAATGCAATGCTGCCAGATATATCTGCATGCATATGAATGAAGCATCTATAGAATAATTAAGTCATGAATAACACATTGCTGAGCATGGCTTTTCCTGAATAGGGAAAGAATGTTATTTATGAACCCAGAGATTTTATATTATATTAAAAAATAATTGGCAATTCCAAGTATTATTCGAGGGCTCATTAATTTAAATTATAATCATCCTGTTATAAACTCCATTTTTTTAATAAAATAGCAATTTACATTAGAAAATGGATGCAAATTTATATGAGATTTTTCTTCATTTTGCTCAAATGGCCACCCAAAAGCTTTTGGCAATGAAGGTTGCATAATTTGAGACTCTTCATTTAGATCTATTATAAACGAAAGGCCATTAGCAACACTGCAACGAAACAGGCCTGGGTTCAGACTAACAGTGACATATCAAAGGAAAAATGGAGACTATTTGGGATAATATAGAACACAAATATGTTGCTTTTGTTCCTGGCCCCTAGTTCACAGCTCAGCTCCTATAAGGCTTGTCATTCTACGAGTGATTAGAGCAATAAAAGTACCTTTTGTTAAAGTACTTTTGGCCTTTTGCCCTCAATTATACACATAGCTTCAGAAAAGCTCCAGAACAATAAAGGTAAAAGGCCAACTTTTTGTTATTTACAACAAACACCTTTAAAACATATGAGTTCATATGTATGAGGCAATCTTTGGAAAATCCCTATACAACCACAGATTTGGGGGGGGGGGGCAGTGTTGGTTGCCAGGAGAATCAACCAGGTGCTTGGAGGGTTGGAACTTAAAATTCCATAACCTACCTCCAGGGAGGGGAAATAAGCTGACTGTCTGATCACCAATGGACAATGACTTAACCCATCATTCCTCTGTAATGAAGCCTCCATAAAAACTGAAAAGATGAGGCAGGAGGATCTCAAGTTCAGAGCCAGCCTCAGAAACTTAGCAAGGCCCTAAGCAACTTAGCAAGATATAAAATAAAAAGATATAATATAAACTAAAAAATAAAAACAGCTGGGGATGTGGCTCAGTGGTTAATTGCCCCTGGGTTCAATTCCTTGTACAAAAAAAGGAATGAAAAGAAGAAAGAGAAAGCTAGAAAGGAAGGGAGGAAGGAAGGAGAAAGAGAAAGAAAGAAAGAAGAGAGCTGAGTTTAGGAGTTTCCAGACTCCTGAACAAGAACCCATCCACGTTCTGGAAATCTGGTACACCCCAGCTGCACCAGGACAGAAGCAAGCTTCTGCACTTGGACCCCTTCCAAACCTCTCTGCAAATGACTGTTTATGTATTTTAAACATCCCTTGTAAAATGTGGCCAAGTGTAAGTAACGTGTTTCCCTGAATTCTATAAGCTAATCTGGCAAGGCGGTCAGACCCAAAGAAGGGGATGATCCCTGGAACCCAGTTAAAAGTTCTAGAGGCTCAGACTTGGAACTGTCACAGAAGACATCTTGGAGAAGGAAATCTCAACTTAGGATGATGGAGTCATTGATAAGCATTACAGAAATGTGCAGATGCACAAACAGAGGTTTATTAGGAAAACAAGAAACTTGTACTCAAGAGGGAATATGGGCTATCTTTAGAGTGAGATGCATTTTTGAAGTCTTGGACTCTTCTTTTAAAAGAAGAGGGGTGGTTTTGGAAAGTCTATGGGGATAACATCAATCTGTCGATCACAAGATGATTTATAGAGGACTGACTGATCCCAAGGTCCTTAGTCAAAATCTTCTTTGTCTGATCAATAGATAATATCAGTGAAGTACCCTATATTATAGATTTTGTGTCTTCCTTCATTCAATCTATTCCAAAAATACATGTTTTAACACTTCACAGAGAAATTTTCTTAAGTGGGTGAATTTCCAGTAACTTTAAGATTGTGAGGTGAGGATTTATAGATGTCCCAGAAATTTGAGAGTGACAGGCTTGGGAGGAATATCAGCTTCGGGAGTAAAGGTGTGAGTAGCTTTAGCAAAGGCTTTCAGATTAAAATTAGAATCTCTTTTACCTCCCTTTTGTCTCTTTTCTACATATTCTTTATTTTCTCCAACCCTACTTCAGAACTGGCATCTGAAATGAAGGCAGTTTTGAGGGATTGAACTCTGCACCTGTAGGACCTGTCAGAGGACACCTGGCTGGTGTCCACTGCGGAATTGCTTGCTTGCTTTGTGGCAGGGACTGGCAGAGGCAAACTCTACCCACACAGAACCATTCTGTGTTGTGAAAATATAGTAAGAGGGGAAAAAATAGATTTTTTTCAACTCACTCTTTTAAAACAGTCCTTAAATTCTTGAGGAATATTATGAAGCAAAAGCTGAGCTTCTCTGAGCCTGCTCCTTTCCCCAAGGCACTATGTCAAAAAGGGTTTTTTTGCTAAAGCCCCAGTTTAGCAATAACTACATTCTAAATACATTCTAAAGTTAAACTCTATTATAGGTTCAGCACTACTTAATTTTTTTAAAGAAAGAGGGGACAGTGAGAGAGAAAGAGAAGCAATCTTTATTTAGCTTTTCATATGACTTTCTTTCCTGGGACACTTAGTTGTGTATGTGGTGCTGGGGTTCGAACTCGTGTACTCATGCATGCCAGGCAAGCACTGTAACCACCAAGCCACTGCTCCAGCCCCCCAGCACTGCTTAATATTTAGCTCTGTGTCTTCCTGAGACCTTTAGCCATGGAGTACTGTTTGTTAGAGTGGTGGAGGCAGGGAAAAGAGAAGGAAACGAAAAGAGGAAAGAGAAAGGAACATAGTGCAAAGCTAAAAGGAAAAGACAAGAATCTCTTCCTTCTTGGCCTCATCAAGATCCTTTTGTTGAAGTTTGAAGTAACACACAAGCTGTGGGAACTATAGCTACGAAGGGGACGGGGTGGGAGGAAGGGAGGGAAGAGAGGAAGGGAAAAGGGGGTGATTTAACACTTGACTCCAATGAAAAGCCAAAATATACTCAGGCGGGCATATAAATCTAGCAATTTCAATAATTACAAACATTCATATGGTCATTTATATCTGTAACATGGGGGAACAACAGAGGAGACATGAGGTTGGGCAGTGGGTAAAACAGTGAAGATCCTGGACAAGGGTCGTGTTTAAGCTACTCTGTCATTCCATATACTGTATGAATGTGAAGCAATGAGTCCCTTCAATATGTAAGACTATGTTGAACCAATAAAAAAAAATTGTAAAACTAAAAAAAAGGATCCCTTGGTTGATTCTTCTTCTTGGTCATAGTTCTTCATGATTCACTTTATATGTGGGCATTTTTCTTCTTTTTCAGTTGTACATGCCATGAAGTCCCTGGGCAAGGGGTCAATGGAGCAAAGGACCTAAACATCAAGGGGACCTACTCTGGGTCTTTCTTGTGAATCTCTTTCTCCCTTTCCATTTTTCATTTC
>PVKS010050899.1:0-11367 GCA_004027875.1 Aplodontia rufa
GAGATCAATGGGGTTTAATGTCCTTGAGTGTTTTTTCCATGTATTTGGGGGAATTGTGATTGGGGACATAGATGTTAATTATCATTAAGTCTTCTTGGTGGATTGTCCTTTGTAGTATGATATAGTGTCCATCTTTATCCTTTCTGAGTAGTTTTGGATTGAAATTAACTTTATCACATATTAGAACAGCCATGCCGACTTGTTTTTTGGGCCACAGGCCTGGTAGACATTTTGCCAACCTTTCACCTTCAACCTGTGTCTATTTTTCATTGTGAGGTGTGTCTCTTGCAGATAACATACTGTTGGATTTTGTTTATTGATCCAGTAAGCCCATCTGTTTTTTTTTTTTTTAAATTGGGGGCATTGAGACCATTCACATTCAGAGTTGGAATAGATATGGGAATCTGAGTCCCAGACTTAGTGATTGTTACTGTTTTGCGCCATCTTGAGTTTCTGTTGGAGCGTATTATGATTGTAGACACTCTCTAGGGGTTTAGGGAATTATTAGTATGTTCTTCTGAATGAAGAATGTCCTCGAGAATATTCTGTAATGCAGGATTTGTGTTTATGTATCTTGCTAGCTTGAATTTATCATTGAAGTATTTAATTTCTCCATCACATTTAAACCTGAGCTTTGCAGGGTATATTAACTTTGGCAAGATATATTATTTTTTTGCCGAAAACTATTTTTTTTTTTCAAGGTTTGAAAACTTTGTTCCAAGCTTTTCTGGCCTTGATCATCTGGTCTGAAAAATCCATAGTTATTCTAATTGGTCTGCCCCTGAACGTGACTTGAGGCTTCTCCCTAGCTGCTTCTAGAATTCTCTGTTTAGTTTCTCTGTTAATCATTTTATATATGATATGTCTTGGTGAATTTCTCATTTGGTTAGGTCTGTTTGGTGTTTTATAGACATCCCAGGAGTCAGTATTCTGGATCAATTCTGATATGAGGGAAGTTCTCCTTGATAATTTCATTTAATATATTTTTAATTCCTCATGTTAGTTGTTGGATGTTTTCTTCCAGTCCAAATACTCTCACGTTATTTCTTATCAAATATTATTTAGAAGTTCTGGTCATACACAATAAGTTTCTTTGTCTGTCCTCCTTGAACTCAATATTGCTCAACCTGCCTTCATTATCTGATGTTTGTTCTTCGAGGGCTGAGGTTCTATTTTCTATTGAGTGTACTCTGGTGTTAGTATCTTCTAGTGAGGATTTGATTTGGTAGACAGTATTTTTTTCAGTTCTGATAGCTCTGCTACATCTTTCTTCAGGATGTCTAACTCTTTATAAAGATCTTTAATTTCATGGAATTGTTCCCTTATTTCCTTATGAAAGTTGTCTCTCATCACCTGAAACTGCTCTCTGATCTCATTCCTTAATTCTTCTTTCAACTCCTTGATTGAGTTACTGATCATAATATTGATATACTTTTCTTGGTTTTCATCCAGGACCCCTGCCATGGAGTCCTTGGATGGGGAGCTGTGAGGGTGAGGATGGCATAATTACCCCTTTCCCTCATTTTCAGAAACAGAGGATGTGGCTTGAAGACCAACTATGTTGGTTACTGTTGTAATTGTTATTGGAGCTTCTTATGCCTTTGCTTCATTGGGCTTGAATGCTACTTGGGAAGCACAGATCAACAGTTGCCAGTCCCATCCATGAAGAAATGTGAGCCTATAAGTGCATATACTAAACGGTTTCAACTAAAACAGTTATAATTGTGATTAGTACCTATAGGAGTGGTTTTCTTCCATGAGAGGTCTCACAATATGTTAAGATAGCCAGCAAATCCAGTTTTGAAGAATGACCTTCAGTTAGTAGGGCCCTTGTCGATGAGGGTATTACAATCTAGAAACCCAAGGAAGTGGGGTAGGGAGGTAGTGTGGAGCTCCTGACTTAGAATAAAGAACTAGAAGGTGTTAGCATGGATTCAGCTTTTTAATTAGGAATAAGGAAAAGATAGAAATGGGATGCATGTAGGGTAAAGGCTGTGAGTGAGGAGGAGCGAGAACAGCATGTGCTTTGGGAATTGACAGAGTACAGGGGATAAGGGGTTAATTTGAGCCATAGCTCACTTCAACTTGAGATTACGAGCTAGTTTGCTATCATGATCAATTGTGGACAGTGAGAAAGTGAAGGATGTATAGGATCTGCTGGAGAAGGAAAGAACAAGAAAGAAAATAATAAAAGAAACAAAAAGGGGGGAAAAGAAGAAAGGAAAGAGACTGTAGGGGAAGCAGGGATAGCAGTGGTAAAATATAGCTGGGGAAGAGGAGATATTAATAAGATTTGGGTTATCGCATAAGTTTAGAATCATGCGTAGGTACGAGACGTATGTCAGGCACAGTATACTTCAGATACTAAATGCTCTGGCCAGAATCCCTCTTTTCAAGAGGGAGGACAAGCATAGACAGGAGGGAAGAAGACAGAAGGTAAAGAGAAAAGACAAAATAAAACAAATACAAAAACAGGAACAACAACAACAAAAAATAAAAATAAAGAATAAAAAAAATCCAGAAAATAAAATAATATGTAAACAAAAATAGTGTTTTTATATGTCCATGAACTGATCAACTTCTCCAGTTATTGTACCAATGCACCTCGAGAACAGGAGAAAAAAGAAGGAAAGGAAAAATGGAAAGAAAAAATATATACACCAAATGAGATAAAAAGAAAATTTTAATGAAAACTTAGAACTGTAGACATTAAGAGCATCTCTGTACTCTTTGGGAGGAAATGTTCACTCTCCGCTGGGGTTTTGATATCAAGGTTTCTCTGTGGTTATGTGATCTCACGAATAGGACGGGAATGTCCTCAGTCTCCTGGGATTTCTGGGTGGGTGGGGGGATTCCAATATAGAGGTCTGATTCTGGAATACCCTGAACTTTGCCAGCCTCCCAGGGGAACTGAAAGCCAGAAGACTTAATGAGCAGGGAGTGTGAGTCTCTAGTGGCAGAAGACTCAGAGCTTTTTAAATTGTCACATGATCCTTCTGGCTGGGGTGAAGGTGGATAGGACTGAGAAATGTTCCCCTTTACTCCACAAACCCTAAACAAAGTGGAGACTGGGCCTGTCCATAGCCTTCTCCTCCTGATTCAGTCTGTGGCCAGTAACTGTCTCCTGATGCAGCTTTCAGTTCCTGCTCTGAAAAGGCAGAGTGCTGTCTCCTGGAGCTTTTTAATGATGGCTCGGATTTCCTGCAGGGCAGCCTATTCCACTAGGCACCGCTATGGGCAGCTTCCAAACAGTTCTCTCCAGATGCAGTGTATGAGCTGGGTGGGTGCCTGCAAATGCACTTGCCTGACGCTCTGTTTTTATAAACCATGGGTTCCCAGCAGCGATCCAGTTGCTGGCTCTGTTCAAGTCCACCCCTGCTCGCTGGCCACTGGTGGAATGTAAACAAAGACAGCAGAACTGCTGGGTCCCTGGCAGGACAGAAAAAGTCCCTCTTTTTCTCCATGCTATTCTCCCAGGTCTCTGATCCTCAAAAAAGCTGCACAAACTAGCACAAGAAATTCGTATATATATTCCTCAAAATGCACTTCGAAAAACTGAAGATGAACTGGGATTTTCCCACCCACTCTGAGCCTCAAGAAAAGCTGCCTCCCTTCAGCTTGAAATCTTCCATCCTCAACGTATATATTCTTAAATATAACCCTTATAATAATTTTTAGGCAATAGAAAACTGCTAAATATTTCCTTGGTTGCTCAACTAATTTCCTGAATAGTAAATTTACTATTCTTCTGTTTTCCAAATGAAAAGTAAATTCTTTCCTAAGGTGCAGGGAATCATGGACTGAATCAATGATAGAACTGATGGTCTGAACTCTGATACCAGAAATTTTTCCCCAGATAATTAATTCCCATTAGGAAGTACTATTCTGTAATAAAATATGAATTTCATTAAATTATATAACCTTATAAAATTATCTGTGCCAAGGTATATATTTTTATTGGTCTTGTTTATTAGTTTAGGTGATGTTTTGCTTTTTTTATATTTAATTACTACTACTGAATTCCATATTCAGACAATATTCCATCTCTAATTTGGGAATTTTCTAGAAAACCTCTTATTCTGGACATATCTCCTTTTTCACAGCTCATATGTCCTTCCTTTACTTTCTGTCCACTTGTGCTTGCATCTACTCATTGATGGAGAAATATACACACTTGTGCTGTTTTTAATTTAAATTCATAATCACTAATCTCAAGTGAGTCCTTGGTGCTGCTGGCAATTGTACTATTTCTCCCTAAAACCTTGATTATTCTCTGAGATGATTATTTCATACCTTCTCTATTTTCCAAACAAACACATACTTTCACATTCTGATTCTCAGCTTTTCTTTTAAACAATCAGCAAAGAACTTGAACTTTTGTGAGGATAGCCACCCACCATCTGCATCTGGGCATTGAACTCTATCTTCTCTTCAGTAACTATCTAGTCACCAGCTGCCCATGTTCCTCCTACCTCTGCTTATGTACAAGATTCTGTCGAATACATTCAAATGCATTGTCCCAGCAATCTTTCCCTCTCTTCTGCTTCCTCAGTTTCTCCCTCTCTACTAGATCATTCCTATAAGCATACAAGGAAATTTATACTTCTCTTCATGACATTGAACAAACCAAGCAAACACAAAGCTGCATCTCTCCATTACAACTCATATTTATCCTTTTCTTTGCAACTGTATCTCTAAAGACAGTTTTCTATGTTTGTTTTTAAAATATTTCTTCCCCACTTTGTCTTAATTCTGTTCTAAATGGTCTAAAATAAAAACCAATCTCTCCAGTGACAAATTCAATGGTTGTTTCTCAGACCACATCTTTACTCATTAGCAGAATATTTTACCCTTCCTTGTAGTTGTAGGATACCACAAGAAAATAGAACCATGCCAGTGTCAGAGGGTCCTAGTACATCCTCTTCCAATAATTATCAATTCCCTCCTTCCCAAATGAGCTAGTACTACTATGTAGATAATTTCATCATAATTGATATGTAGCTTTTCTTTATGGCTTTTTATTATTTCCATGAATTTCTAAAAATTATACTTGAGTTTTGCTAGGTTTTTTTTTAATGAGTAGGATTATGCAAAGGATAATGTGTCAGGCTTCTTTTATTTAACATGTTATGAGCTATATCTGCTGTAAGAAGCTCTAGTACTCATTTTTATCACTTTGTAGTAGTCCATTGCATGAATACATCACAGTGCATTCATTCCCCAGTTGACAGGCATGTGAGTTTGTATGGGATTCAGTTTCTGCACCATTTCAGACTTGTAGACTTGCCTGGCTTTCTAGCTGGGCTACCTCTGTAATGGTGGCACTCTTGTAGATGTTGTTCCAGATGAGAAGCCCTAGTGTTGGCTGCCTGCTGAGCAAGACACTACAGCTATGTCCTGGGAAGACTAGTACCATGAGACTTTGGCCCAGACATTGTGGGAGATCAAGCTGTCACCCAAATCTACTGCCAAATAAAGAAGAGTTCTCTAATAACTCCCTATATTTCCTCTTTCTCTTTCTATCCCTCATCCTTTCTCTGAAGTTATAGTCCTCAATGAATTGGGAATAATTACGTTTTTCACTCAAATTCTCTTTTCTAGAGAGCCTAGAAATTCCTTCCAGAATTAGCTACATAATTCATGGGGCCCAGCAATGAAAATGAGTGCACTTATTTAAAAACTATTGAGAATTTCAAGATAATGGCGGCAGAGTTTGAAACGTAGTGGGCCCTTTGTTGGCTCTGGATCCTCTGTGTTTTTACAGGTCAGACATCCATGAACCAGGCCTTGATTCTTCCCTGCCACACCCTGTCCGCGGCCCTCTGATTCTTTATATTCCTTCCTCAGATTCATTGCTATTACCTGCTTCTTATGTATGTTTCTAGAAATTTTCTATCACCATATATGTGTATCATGTTTGTATTTTCATAGAGGCTCTGACCTTGTGAAAAGCGGTTACTGGTTTATTAGGGAGAATTTATAAAGATTAAGCAAAATTGTGTCTATGGAATATGGTATCATTAGGTGAATGACAGCTTGTTGAATGGCTTTAATATAGTCACATATAGTTCACCTCTAATACTGCTTTATTATTTTTTCTGTTTTAATTTTAATTATTTAAAAATTAATTTTAAAATTTCAACTGGTTCAATATAATTATAAATAATAGTAGGATTCATTGTGCCATATTTGTACATTCATGTAATACAATGTTTTATTCTTTTAAAGTAATTTTTGTATTAAGTCTTGTTTGAGCATGTTTGCATACAAACATTACTGGTACAATTCTTTGGTAAGTTTAAGTTCAGTTCTTGGCTCAGAGAGGCATCTCATGAATGGTTTATTCCTGTTTAGTGACTTTTTGCCAATAACTTTTCCCTTGTCTGCTGTTGGATTGCCAGATTAAGCAAACAAA
The DNA here is from genome assembly GCA_004027875.1 of Aplodontia rufa. Taxonomy (NCBI): domain Eukaryota; kingdom Metazoa; phylum Chordata; class Mammalia; order Rodentia; family Aplodontiidae; genus Aplodontia; species Aplodontia rufa. Next base: position 6,416 of record PVKS010050899.1, read on the forward strand.
AATATAAGATGCCTAGTTGACTTTGAACTTTCAGATAAACAGCATATCACTTTTAGTTTAAGCACATCCCATTCAATATTTGGGAGCTATAGGTATGTCTGAACACCTAAAAAATCATTTAATATACTTTCCAAACACTTAAAAAATGATTTATTATTTGTTTGAAATTCAAATGTAACTGGGTATTCTGAATTTTGACTGCCAATTTTATCTCTCATGAGTTTAGATTACATGGTTTTGAATACAACTTTTTATTTGCTACACCTGCATCCTTAAAATACAAAGCGCAGTGGTGGGTTCTTAATATGTTTATGTGGACTGATGCAAACCTTTCCTGAAAGAAACCCAAATAATCGGATACTTATAACCTAATTTCCACAGGAAATTCAGACCCTAGATTGTTGACCCTTTACCAATAAACACTGATTAAAAGTTTGTAAGGGAAGCTAAGCTGTAAGGGAGTCTATACTTCCCCTGGTGGATGTATAGGATGCCAATTCAGGTAGAATCTTACACAAACTTACATGTCTGTCTTGGCTCCGGGAGACAAATCCATGACTCTTAAGTATAGATTATCCCTATCTATCCATAGACTATCCCTATCTATCCATATCTATCATCTGTCTATCATCTATCTATATCATCCATCTATCTAGGTCTATCTATCTGCATCTATCATCTGTCTGTATCTACCCATCTATGTTGCATTTTTCTCCATTTTTTTCCTTTTATCAGGGCAAATAATTTAAACATAGTACATCTTTGTTTTTCTCTTGGGTTAATTTGTGACCTTCTCATAGGGCTTTGATGAAGAAGATTGACACCTTACAGTGATGATTGATGTGATCATTTAGCACCTGAGGTAATAGACTGTGGAAACTGACACCTCTTAAGGCTCTGGTACATATCAGAAATGGGGAGTAAAGATCAGGTTTCCTTCAGATTTAATTAAACAAAGCCATTGCTTTGTTATAGACATAGTTCAAATTAGTTAACTCAGAGTTCTTATTTTGTCTAAATTTAAAAATGAGTCAAAGGTCTCTGATGACCCTTCAACTCTTATGCAATGACTTCCCCCTCCCTCAAAGACAGTCACCCTCTGGGATGTTGGAATATGTCCATCGCATTTTCCCAAGAGACTCCAGATTGGCCTGGGAGGACTTTGGCTGCCTGGGCTTCTGTGCTGTGATTGCTGTGATTTCCTTTCTCTGTGCTCCTTCCTCTTTCCACATGGAGGATGAAGGTAAACTGCCCAACTTCAGCTCTAACTTCTGTGATTTCGTGTCTGATCTGATGGCTGCTGAGCGATTGCCTCATTTGGAGAATTCATTGCTTTGATTGGAATTCTATGAGGTTCTTTTCCTGTGGCCAGATTTCTCTTCCTCCCTGTGCTTTCTGCCTGGCTCCCTCACCCAGGAGATTCTTTGAAGTCAGTGGAAGCTCTGCTTAAAGGGATAGGCCCTGCTGTGTGCGCTGTGCAGGCAGAGGAGGGGAATAAGAAGGCTGCCTCTGGCTTTTGTTTGGTTTGTGACCTGTCTAGAAAAATAACATGATTAGCATTAAAGAATGTTTGGAGTATTTAAAGTTTAAAAAACACCTTAGTTTTAAACTTTTTAAACAAATTTTTCAGCAAAATGAATGACTTGAGTGTTTCCATCAATCAAATAACTCCCTGAATACAATAAATTATGTGCTATGTATGTTTCCCACACTGTTTATCTATGACCTATGCACTCAAGTCTAAAATCTTTATATGGAACAAGTGTGGCTTGTGTAGGAAAATCATCTTCAGAATTTACATATAATACTTAGTATGTACTGAAAACTTCGTTGGAAAGTGATCAAGGAAAACACGATTTTCAGACACAAAAATTAGAATGTGCTTGGGAGAAGCTGCACTGATTAAGCTTGGTTACATACAAATTTAGATCTACTCTTCTTATGGGGGAAGTCTTGTGAGCCATCCTTAATGCATTAATGTGTTCCTTTTTCTTTTAAAATTTCACTTTCATTGTAGCTCATCTCTTCTGTTTGTGGAGTACTATTTCAAATTCATGCAATTAAGATGGGATTCATGAGTTCCATTCCTTGGAGATACTGAAAATTTCAGGATCTGGAGGACCTGTAACCTTTCTTAACTGTACCCATCTTCCAGAAAAAAAAAATGTAATTCTTAGATGGTGCTTTAACTCCTAGTTTCAGTACAAAGACAGAGTGTCAGGGTAATAAATTAAGGGAATCTCACTGCAGCTCTTTTTGGCCAATGTTCTACCACAGGCCAATATTAATATTTTATTCCCTTTAATATTATTACATGATGCAGGCTTTATTTAAATGGATTTGACGGGTTTCTTGGTTGGCTTGACAACTAGAGGGAAAAATTAATGTTCTGCATTTAATCTCAGCCCAATGTGCTAAATTATTTTGGAGGTCAAAACTGTCACGCATATCATGCTAAATTATTGAATGTAATAACTATTAGCTGTCTATTTATAGATATTCAAAAATTGTTTACTTCATGCATCTTAGACTTATTTTTAAGTAAATGCCTCTTCAGGTTTATTTCTCCTGTGTCCCACTGTTATCCTGGCCCTTGCTATTGTCTTAACTAATTGAAGGTGCCAGGGCCATTCCTATGAATGATGTCTAACTGGCTAAATGTTAACAAGCTGCAGAAAGCATTGTTCCTTTTGTTGGTTCCATCTTTGCATGAAATTTAAGTTTGTTGAGAAACACAAGGACTTTACTGTATGATAATCTGTTAACTTATTTGAGATAAAAATCACAGGATGTTTTGCATAAAAGAAATGTTGATAAAAGAATTTTGTTTCTCAGGGAACTAGAGAACCATATTCTAATTTTTTTCAAGAATAATTGGAATAATATGGAAATATTGAAAAAGGGATTGAAGTGTAAAGTGATTGTGTTTTTAGAAATGATTTAACATGAGGTATGACAAATGAGATATAAGATAATACATGTATTATTTAATAAGATAATACATTTATTATTTATAGTGGGAGTACATGCCATAGCCTGATCTTTGGCATACTTATCTTAAAAGGTGGATAGACATTAGCAGCAGGTGTAGAAAATAAAAACCTGTATTTAAAACCTTGTAATCTGAAGTAAAAGATTGCTAGTCAAAATTCAGGATGTATAAGGACACTATTTTTAAAGTTTTATTTTTTTTAAAGAGGGAAAGAAAGGGACAGAATCAATTTTTATTGAGATTTTCATATGGCTTTTGTCATTCTGACACTTAGTTGTGTACATGGGTGCTGGGATTTGAACCCATGTACTTGTGCATTCTAGGCAAGCGCCATAACTGCTGAGCCACTGCTCACCTCCAAGGATACCATTCTTAATTCCTGGCTGTGTCTATAATAAGTTGTGAAACCTGTATTTTGATAGCATCACCTCACATCTTTAGATGATAGAAAGGTGCTAAAGGGAAGTTTGAAGAAGGTACCTGTTGTCCTGTCACAATTATGCTACCTCTGGATTTTATCCTAACTATGTAGCAAGTACTTTCTACGTATGAGACTTTCTGAGGTTAAGCAGTTTTAACTGCTTTACTTAAAGCAACATCAGTCATAGCCAATGGGCCATGATGAAAACAGAGCTTCAAATAGGAAGGTGATTTTTCTTCCTGGTAATGAATGGCTATGGGCCAAGAAAACTTCCAGCACTTTCCAGTGCAGGATAACAGCTTATCCAAGTAAATGTAGTGAGCACTTGACAAGACAGGCTATTGGTGTACACGCTGGACCACATGGAAAGGGCTGAAGCAGTACTCTTCATCTCATCTTTCTTTCTGCCATTTCTATCTGGCTTATAATCTACTTCATTCATCTAAATGAGAGCTCTTTGGAAGGCTTTGAGTTTGGGGTGGTAGGTCCATCGAGTAATGCTGGAGAGCTTTTGGTGGTACTCTGGCCATGCAGAGAGGCTATTCAGCAAGGGACAGGGGCTGGTTAGCTTCTGTCCTCCTTAGCAGCTACTGAGGCAAACCAAATACCAAACTAGAGCACCATTGGTAGGTCCCAGGTTTACAGTGTTAATGATAGAGATTAGAAGAGATAGTAAAATGGCTAGGTATTCAGGACAATGGGTTCCATTCAACCACACCTAGAAGCTAACCAGTAGAGAGTGATTAACAGGCCCTTCAAATGCAAAAGACCATGAGGCTTACTTATGGGAGCAACTCCTTTGTCCCGCAGGCTTGAAAACTAAGAAGTGGTGGTGGACACAAATGAGAACTAGGGAAGATTTGCTACCTGTTTTGCATAGATTTTAACCATTGTTTCGGGGGCTTAGTTTTAATGCCTGTTTTATATAGAGTTTAACCAATGATGTTGGTGCTTTTCTCAATGCATACTTTACATGAATCTTTTTTTTTTTATTTTCACCACTTCTGTTCTACATTTTATTTAAGGTTCTAACCAGTGCAATCAAGTAAGAAAAATAAATGAAATAGATTGGAAAGGAAGAAGTAAAAACTCATTGTGATCATCTAATTATCTATGTATAAAATACAATGGAATCTATGAAAAAGCTAGAAGAATGTAAAATTATAAACAAAGCTTTAGGAAATCTGAAAATGAAATTAAAAAAACAGTCCTACTTACAATTGCATAAAACATAAAATATTTCAGAATAAATCAAACAAAAGATGTGTAAGACTTGTACATTAGAAATTGTGACATCCCCAGGCTTTGTTTGTTTGTTTGGTTTGGTTACCAGAATTGAACCTAGGTGTGCTTAACCACTGAGCAACATCCCCAGCTCTGATTTTATTTTTTATTTTGAGACAGGGTCTCAGTTAGCTGCTCAGGGCCTTTCTAAGTTGCTGAAGCTGGGTTTAAATTTGTGATCTTCCTGCTTCAGTGTCCCAAACTACTGGGAAGGGGCCTATTTTTTTTTATTAATTTTTTAATTTTTGAGCAACC
>PVKS010050900.1:0-11363 GCA_004027875.1 Aplodontia rufa
CATATATACAGTTCTCCCCAGCCAATCAGCAAGCTTACATGCCGCATGCGCGTGATCATTCATGTGCCACCTAAGGGCCAAGCAGTGTCCATGCAGTGTTCATGCCTCTAAGCACCATCTGCAAGCCAATCATTTTCCGTTCCCCTCAAAGCCACAGGCGCCATCTTAGCTTAACCGCGACTCCGTCTTAACTCTGCCGTGGCTGCTCCCGACACACACCTCTCCACTTCTCCATATTTAAAAACACAATTCCCCTGTTTCTTTGGGTCTCGATTTCTGAAGCTCCTGTTGAATCCAAGCCCTTGTTCAATTGGACAAACTGTCTGCTAAGCATTTACTAAAAATATTTATAATTGTTATATTTGCAACTCAGAAGCATCACTCAAGAAACAAAGAGCCATTCCCAAGAATGCAGCCATCAAATGAATGAAGCAGCTTAAGTACCTGTCAAAAAATGAATGGATAATAAAATGTGGCATGTAAGCACAATGGAGTTTTACCCTACAAAACTATAAAGAATAAAATTGTAATCTGCAAAAAATAATGGATGAAACCAGAGAACATCATGGTACGTGAAATAAACTAGACTCAAAAAGACAAAGGTAGTGTGTTTATTCTCATATGTGGAACTAGAGAGAGAAAAACAAAGAACAAAACAAAAACAACAACAACAAAAAAGGGGGTGGGGTGGCTGCAGAGTATTTTTTTAATTTTATTCAGAAATTTATTTGTTGAACAATCAAACAAGCTTCTAACAAAATAATATAATATACATATAAATTCTGAAAGTTAGATTTACCCCCAAGAGCTCCATCCCCAATTACCCACCCTTATCTCTCCCCGACCCTCCTTCCCAATATATCTCTTCAAATGCCTTAGGTTGTATGACATTACACCTTATCCAGTTTTAAAACATGATAACAGATCTCCTTTTTCCATGGCCAGGGTCTAGCTCCAGCCTCCACAGATGAGTGAAGACATTTGATCCTTGGTTCTCTGGGTTATGCTGACTTCACTCAGCATGATTTCTTTCATAGCCATCCATTTACCTTCAAAGGCTGCAATATCATTGTTTCTAATTGCTGAGTAGAACTCCACGGTATGTATGTACCACAATTTTTGGATCCACTCATCCAATGAGGGACATCTGGGTTGTTTCCATAATTTTGCTATTGTAAATTGAGCTGCTATGAACATAGATTTTGCTGTGTCACTGTAATGTGCTGATTCTAAATCCCCTGGAAAAATACCCAGTAGAGGAAGAGCAGGATCATATGGTGGGTTCATCCCTAGTTTTTTGAGGATTCTCCACTCTGCTTTCCAGAGGGGCTGTACCAGTCTGCAGCTCCACCAACAGTGTGCTAGTGTACCTATCTCTCCACAACCCCTCTAGCCTCTATTATTGTTTATATCTTAATTTTTGCCAATCTGACTGGCATGAGGTGATATCTTAATGTAGTTTTATTTTGGCGGCAGAGAATTTGATGAAAGTGTAGAAGGGAGACTAGTAGAGGATGGGAAGAGGAGAGGAAGTAGGGAAAGAAAAGTGAAGGAACTAGAGAATGAAATTGTCCACACTGTTATGTCATGTATGAATATATCACAATGAATCCCACCATTATGTATAATTACAATGCATTTTTTAAGAAATCTGTCTCCCAGACTGCACAGGACAGAATCCTAACTTTGATATGTACACTTTGTACTCCTTACTTCTGACTCTACTGAGTCCCTGTACACTCCCTCCCACTAAAACACGCAAATCAGAATGGAAGTGATCTCTTTTCCCTACTGGTAGGCACTTCAAAATATTTCTCCATTCCTAGTTGTCATGTATGATCTTTTACAGGACATTTTCTGTAAGCACCTTAAATTTTGATATAAGGATGACCCTAAGCTGAATGGCTAAAAGTCTCAGACCAATAGAACATTAGATTCAGGACTGGGAGCTTCACAGACTAAAATCAAGAGTGAAAATTCATGCCACAATGACATCATAACTACCATCACAAGTGATCCTTCTGCTATTTTCAAGAGTAGTAACAGCTATTTTGATCCACATCACATAAAATATGCAGACGGCTTAATTTTCCTGTTTCCATCTGTATACCTGATGATGCATGTACACAGCCTTGTAAGCATGTGCTATTTGAGACTAAATTACTTCTTAAAGTGGGGATGAGCAGGAATATTAACTCTAATGCTCCTCCAAGAGCACTATTTAAGTAAGTCTCTAACTGTCCAATCAGAGAGGATTTGGAAAATGTGGGGGGCATATTTAATTTCCAGGATAACTAATTCAGTGTCTGTGGGTCAGAAATGGGAACTTCCTACAATGCATAGAACCATTTCACACTACAAAGACATATCCAATCCAAAATGCCAATGTGGCATGTGTTGAATTCTGATTTAGTGAAATGTGTTAATCATGCATTAGGAGCTTTAATTGTAAACAACAGAGCCAACTTTAGCACTTTTCAGTGGAAAAGAAACTTATTAAAAGATATTCAATAGTTTATGGAATCATCAGAAGGTTAAGAAAATGAGGCTGATTGAACCAGTTCTAGAAGCAAAGTCTCATTACACTGCCAGCTGTCCTGGGGGACCCTGTTGCCACTACCCACCCAGGTCATGGATACCCCACTAGGACCTTTGCCACTACTGCTCCTTAGAGCTGGATCCATCTCCACAATCTTCACTAGAACAGACTGACTCCAGGAAAGGTTTCCTGTTCCTGGTGGAACCCAGGTGCCTTCTGTGTCACTGACATAGAAGGCTGAGATGGTGAGTTCCAGGCCACCACACTGGGTTTTCTACCCTGGGGGAGTAGGGCTCACATGGTAGGTGGCTGCATAAACAAAGGAAAAGTGCTCAAAGAAATGCTGGACTGTCACTAAGTGTGACAAATGTGCACCAAACCTTCGAAAATCCTTGTCATATGCTTCTTCCTAAAGACACATTCCAAGCATGGACCTGGTAAAAACAGCTTCCAAATTTGTCTTCCAGAATCTTAGAAAGATATGCCAAGTCTCTCCCCACTGTTGCATATTCTTCATGCTATTTCTATATCTCAATTACCATTTCAGATATTCTTTCGATTGGTGAATATACATCATTTCCTGGCCACTGCAATTTCTGTCCAGCTGTAAAGATTAATTCTTTGTCCTCTTGTCTCCCACCCACGTGAATGTATTAAAAAAGATTTTTTGAAATTATGGGTAAGAAAAAAATATATGTGGTGGGAAAAAAATCAGTGAAGAAGTTACAGTGCCCTTTGGTTCAAAGACAACATGGAGGCATTGTGCCCAGGTGGCTTTTGGCAGAAACTGTGGGGAGTAATTTTGTGTGCTGTACCACTTGGTAATATGGTTCCTAAGAATAAAAGCTGCACATACCATTATCTGCTTCATTTGGAAGGGCCACAAGCAGAATTGTCACTTTTCTAAAATGAGTCAAAGAATGGAATATAAATATATAGGGGAGGGTCATACAGTAGCTTTTCAGAAATAATTTGAATCATTACAGGAAGAGCAACATAGGTTTACTGGAAACACTGAATTGATTTCTCAGCTTTATGTTTCTATCTTTGATGTTGTAACAGAATGTCAATAAGTGACTAATGATGGGATATGTAGATGAATAAATATTGCAGTTTTCATTTCGAAATCACTCCAAATTACCTGAATCTATCAGTTACATTTAATGGATAGAAGCAAGTGGTTCTGAGCATATTACACTGCAGATGATAACAGTGCCTGCCTTCAGAAGCTCTAAATTACCTCATAAATGAGCCTTATTATCCCCAAAACAGTGATCTAAGAAAGAAGGGCTGTAGCTCATATTACAATTTTAAATTCACTGACTGTGAGTGAATTGCTCTAATATTCATTTTTACTGTGAATGAAATAATCTAGAGATCTGTTTCGTTAGCACATGTCCTGCTATCAAATTTATGTGGGGACTAGAAAGTATTTTTTTTAATTGTGCTGGGTTTATTTTATAGATGAATTCTATCAAACTGGGAAACTAGGATTTAAAGAATGTGCCTGTTATTTGTTTCAAGAAAAAATTGTTATAGATGATATCTGAATGTGCTGAAAACAATGGGCGACAACAGGTTATCCACTCATCAGTTTATACCTGGAAATATTCAAGGTTTGTTTTCTCTGATTATATAATGAAATAAATTCTTGTGATATGACATGGTAGCTGGTTTATGCATCTATAACTGAGTGTACAGAGGGCCAAACACATCTTACTGATCGGAGTCCTGAAATGACATTTAGAACATAGGTCACACTGTGTTTGTTACCTCTTTGCTGGAACATGGGATGATTGCAGGTCACACACTTGGGGGTTTGAAGTAAATAATGTGAATCTTAAGTATGCTCCAAAATTGGGAAAAAAATCCAAAATCTCAACTTATGATCCCAAGCATTTCAGATAAGGGATACAATCCTGTATATGTCAAGGGGCTTCAGTTAGTCTATGCTGAGAAGAGGACAAATACTAAGATTTTATGAATGGGACCAAGGTCAAAGCTGACAAAATCTTGTTCTGCTGTTGAAAATACTACTTTTTACATTCATTATTCACATGGGATCTGCTATTTTTTCTAGTGACTGATTCCAAAATCAGTTGGAATATGGCTATAAATGTGAATAGCTGCCCCGGGGCTTTCCCTATATAAAACTGACAACCAAACCAAGTCAAACAGAATGTAAAGTCTTCTAGCAGCCTCTACTGTCAACAGATGTGAGAGTGTCTGCCCAGCGTAGGAGGCCATACACAATGGCAGCATGACTGGCACCACGGGGTAGTCACAGAGGGTGCTGCTCTAGCATCCTTGACATCACCGGCCAAACTCCTCCGAAGTACAAATTGGGAAACAAAGCTCGGGAACAGGAACTGGTTTGCTCCAGATCACAGCCAGTGGTGAACCCAAATCTGGACACTACAGCCTGGCCCTGTGCTGTCACCAGTCACTTAGCCTCCCTCTCAGAAGACAAGACTACATCACATACAGTACCAACTGTGGACAATATGCTCTGGCTACGTGACTGAAAGAGCAATCATTCTATCACTCTTATTAAGGGAATAAAGTCATTTTGAACCTGTCAGATCCCACACGTAGGTTCTGAATTAATGTCATACTAAGTTTTAAAAATGGAAAAGTAAATTTATATTATAACTTCCATTGTTTTTATAAACCTGCTTAAATGGATATTTCATTGATAAGGATTAGAATCCTTCACCCTTAAATCACATCAGCTGATCACTCTCATATTGGTTTATAGAAATTCAGAGCTGCATGGGGAACTGGTTTAGTCAAAAGAAAGTGACTTTCTCTTTGTTACACATCCTTAATTTGTGATATATATGGTACTTGGTGGAGAAGGGAAGTATTACATTGTATGAAGTGTCAGCTTTGAAGTAGAACGGATTCAAATTATATTCACCCATACTTTTTATTGGCTTTATGACCTTGGGCCATGGAGCCCCAGTTTCCTAATCTGAAAAAAGCACTAATTACTTCCTAACAGGATCACTGAAGGCAAGAAATTTAACCATGTGCCCAAATCACCCAGCACACAGCCTGGGCCTCAGTAGGTATTTAACAAACGGAAACTATGATTCTCAACTAAAGTAACAGTAAGACATGTAGTGCAGATTAAGAAAGAAAACCCTTTTAGCCCTTCAAGCTCTTCAGATGGACTGGAATAAGATGTTTATAGATGGATGCTGAGAAGAGCTCTCTCTCCTAAAATACTGTTCACCAGATCATGGGAAGGAGAAGGTGGACACTGAGACAGGACCCTGGATTGTAGTTTAGGACCTGATGGCTAACAGCAGCGTGGCCTTGGATAAGGAACTCAACCTCTGTTTCTGCATTTGAAAAACAGGGAGACTAAAAATATCTTCGTTTCCTACCATAAGGGCTACTCAAGGAGGCCAGGAAAGCCCTCAACTACAGAAAAGGGTTCCATGGCACCCATGCAGCTCATAGGCCCTGGGTGGGTCTAGTCCCTTGTCTTTACTATTGATGTCACTTCAGTGGCACATAATTAATTGTAAATAAGACATTATTTAGACCTTCTCTGAATTTAATGTTCTACTGTTAATTCTCCGTGAAGCTGACTTAATTGAAATGATTTAAAAGTTTAGAGTTGACGATGCTTTGACAACTGTACTCTCTTAGCATGTAGACAGGAACATAAAGTGAACAAACACTGGAATGCCTGGAGCTCCTGTTCATGTCTTCAGTATACTGACACGGATATAACAACTTCCAAGAGTAAGAAAAGAAAGAGGAAAGGCAACAAGGGTAAACAATACATTTACTAAGAGGCAGGAAAATGCATAAAGTCACTTATAAATAAATGTAGTACAATTTACCCAGTGAAAAAATAGCTAACATCCATGAGCAAACTGGATTTTATATATGAAATGAGTACATATTTGATCTCCAATCATTTCTTCCTCCATCATGATCTATTAGTAGCAGCAATTTTACAATGACTGTAGATAAAAACTGTTACCAATAATCATAGGAGGAGAAACTTTTCAAGAATGCTCTTTAAAATTGAACCAGTGCAAACAAATTCAAATTACAAGGGATATGGTAAGAGCTAGAACTTATCTTCAGAAAAGTAGAAAATAAAATCTGAAACATTCATTAAGAAATGACAAAGCAAATTGCATTTTGATCAGTGAAAAAAAATACATATGGATATTATAAAACATTTTAACCAGTGATTACAATTACTATATTTATAAATGTTCATTCAAGTACTAATAATGTTCAAAAAACATTCAAATTTTCATTAAAAGTAACACTAAATGTAGACAGAGCTGGATAATGCTTCGTTTGATTTAACATCATGTCAACAGCAGGCTAGTGACCCTTAAAATACTGTTACTGCTTTTGTTTTGTTTTGCCTGTAAATAATTTTTCACAGTCTGTATTTTTTCTCTGCAAGGACCCAGAGAACATCTCACAACAGCTAATTAGGAAGTCATTTCCCTAGAATGACTCAACATTATAGAAACAAACATTCTAAAACACAGGTTTAGGTCAAAAAATAATAGGGCAAAATCAGTTTTTCTTTGGCAAGAAATTTCTTACCAAATGTTGGTTCACTGTTCTACAGAACCTATCAGAATACCTTGGTATTCACCAAAGAGCTATTTAATAAGCTGAAAAGATTTCATAAACTATGTTACCATGATAACAACACGGAGTTTATGTCAAAGTTGCTCTGACGTCAACATGATTTGCTTGATTACGGTTATCAATAAGTCTTCCTTCAAAAAGCTCCTTCCTAATTTTGGCCTGAGTCTCAGGCTTTAATAAAAGTTCTTTTATCTGTTTCACCTTGGACTTCAGACCCATCCTTTCTCGATGTAAAGCTTCATTAAGTAAGTCTTGGATTCCCATAGGTTTCTTGCCTAAGAGGGAAAAATTATATAATACATTTAAAGTACAAATGTCAATGAAAAACATTAAATATGGCATATTATCAAAATAAGGTTAAAAACTTTAAAATGTTGCCCACATTTTCTAGAAAAGATTGCATTTTGCTGAAAATATATCATTTACATGAAACATAATTTACTGTAAATTAAGATCACTGCATAGCAATAGCACTGAGGATAACATAAAATATTATGGATTAACTACACAGATGATAATCTCAACAGTGATGAGTTTAAACTTAGCACTTGATAGCTGTGTGTGAGGTTTGGCCTCAGATAATGTAGTCAAATGCCCTAAGAGATATAAAAGGCAGTATTCCATTTATGGCAAGACCTCTCCCAAGGGCTCTGAGTCCAGGAGGCATGATCCAAAGTCCCCTCCCTTGTGCCTGGCTGAAGGCAAGTGAAACTTGGGCCATTTTTCCGCCTGAAATTAATTTCCTCTGCTCGCCCAGCACTCCATTTCTCTTCTGTTGTTGCAGAAGTGCAAAGGCATCTATCATGGCAATGTTGTGCAGCCTCCATGAATTGAACAAGAGATGCATAAACAGCACACTGCAAATCAGACTTGGCAGAGGGGAGCGGGGATGCTTTTCAGAGCAGCAGGGACCTGCTGAGGTCTCATTTCCTGTTGTTATCACTGTCACTGCCATTCTGCTCAGCCTCTTCAGTTTTCACAGAGCTCCCCTCCCCAGGCTGCTTTTTGTTCTGTGTCTCTTCCAGATACTGCTGCACAGCCTTGAGCACCGCGTTCTCCACCAGCCTCTTACTGAGCCTTACCAGTTCAGCATCATCCGGCTCCCCTCCGTCCTTTTCACCTACATTCCACAATAGAGAAGAGAGGTCACTGAGCTCATATCACCACAGCAACTCAGCCATGCAGGGGCCAGCTAGTTCAGTCAGTTAAAAAGAGCAAGTGTCCTTCAATCTGGCAAATTAGATCTATAAATCCAAGAACAGTGGGTTGCCTTTTCATATAATATATGATGAAGCAAGAGCCTGCCTGAAGTCTTCAGGTTGGAAAGCACTTCATCAGTCCCAGTCCAGAAGCACCACCTAGCAATGCTACAAGTTTCCCAATTCTACTTGAAATATTGGTTCTCTTATCCAGTACTAACTCCTACTACTAAAGTGCATGTGCCTACCACCCAGAGCCTCAGACATGTGAATGCACCTGCTTCTCCCTCTCCAATGCCAACCCTCAGGTAATCAAAACTTCCCTGTCATCTTATTACTTAGGATAACTAATTTAAAATGCTTGTCCTGTAGGTTGGTTGTTAAACTCCTAACACTCCCACAAATATAAAAGTAGTTATTACTGCTAGGAATTGATTGAAAATAAGCAAATATGACTAATAATTTTTATTTCTAATCTCAGTACAATCACTACAATTTAAGAAACAAGAAATTCTTCAAAGAGTTAGGAATATGATGGCAAATTACTAGATATTACTATCTTATGGTCATTTTGCATCCCTGCTTGTAAATATCTAGGTTTAGGTAGTCCATCCTTCATCTTCCTATAGAAGAGCTAGTTCCCTCCTATTCTCATGCTATACACAGCCTTTCCCCACGTCCATTCAGTACCCTGTCTCCCTCCACTGAGGAATGAGCCCAGGAAAGCAGACTGCAAGAAGCAACCATCAGAATGCTCACACATGAAGATCAGGTCAATTTTGGAAGATCGCCCGTGAGCAACAGAAGGCAAAGCCAGTATTGCACTTGATTCAGGTCTGGAACAGGAGGATTCAAAGGGTGTGAGCTAGAAGGTGGTACTATTTTCTATCTTCAAGTGTAACGGGGATTGAAGAGCAAAAGCAGATATGTGAGACTTGGCTCCCACCCCCTCTGGAGTCCTATCATTATTCTGTAATATCCATTTTAAACCAGTTCTGCTTATAAATGTCCCAATCCTTCCTGGAGGCCTCCCAGGCAGACGAGTAGATGGCTTCACACCCTTCATGTAGAGACACTAACAGTAGCCTTAGAAACTGCTTCGCCTCAAATGTGGAAATGTGGCACCAAGACCCGAGAAGAAAGTCTGACAGAATATTTGCAGTGCAAAATACTTTTAGAATTGAGTAAGCTTCAACACAGTGATAACTGCATAGGATCTACTAAATGTAAATATGTCAGGATATTATGAAAAGAAAGATAAACAAATTCACTACCAGTAGGACTTTTGGGTATAAGTTTAAGTTCAGATTTTCTTACTAAGAAGAATGAATAAGCACACTGACTAATATTTAAAGGATTTTATCTCAACCTTACAACACAGGATTGATACTGTATATACCGTATCTCCAAGTACATTACCTGCAACTATTTGTATAATGGCTCTTCAATTTTAAAATGGGAAATCAAGCTGCAAATGAAAGAATACTATTTAAGTACCCTTCAACACTTTGAAAATGATTCTACGTCTGCCATACTTCTTGAATTCTGTGCCTAGGCCACAGATTGTATACCTGGGGACTGTTCCAGGACCTCGTCAGCTTTCTCACTGGTAATACAGAGCTGCATTTCAGTCTAATTAGTAACTCAAACTCCAAGATTCCTCTCAGGTCTAATATTAAGTGCTTCTATTTCTATCAGTCCACACTAGAGTGTTCCTATTACTTTATACATTAAAAAATTTAAAATATAAAAATATTCCACAAAATGCTAATTTTTTCTGACTGTCCTATTATTATTTATGCTTTTACTACTACCTAAGTCAGTCAAACTCAAAACAAGATTGTCACCATTTTTGACATTTTCCTTTCCCTCATCAACCCACCTAATTACTGAGCCTACTCAATGTGTCCTTTATGATTTCTCCTTTCTTCAATGCAGCTGATATAACACCTCCATGTTAATTTTTCTAAAATATCTCTTTCACTCTCCATTCAATAGGGAATCAAGTTTGCCTTCCAAGACTTTCCAAACTTTGCCTTAAGATCTCACTGCTGCTGCACTTCTACAGCCAGCCTCCAAGATATTGTTAGGTACCTCCATGCCATTCTCTGTTTCTAGAAAGCACCCCCTCCTTCTCTCACATATCTGTGAAGCCTTTCCTCTCTGGCCCAGCTGGAAGGGATGCTCCTCCCCTAGATTCCAACAACTCTAACTGCACACCCTCTACATTCACCCAGTGTCAGGGCTTTAATACTATCAACAAAGCAGGGACAAAGCAACACTCCACTAGCTTTCTTTCCTCGATTCCTTTATAGATTATGAACATTATTTATTGATGTATTTATTCAACAGCTAATGATTCAGCATCTGCTCTGGTAAATACCTAGCCCTGAGTACAGAAACTATATCCTAGGTTTCTCAGTTACCCTCCCCTCTGCTAACATATGGCAGTTTATTAATTGCAATACAAGCCCAACAAATAATGCTAGTCAGGGAAATTGCTGATTGAAATCCTTGAAAGTTGTAGCAACATTTTAAAATGTTAGTATCTTCCTACAAAAATAGCACACTGTGGCCAGAAATTTAAATTTAGTATTAAGTTTAAAACAAGAGCAGAGGAGCTGGAATGGTGGCTCAGGGACTACGGCACTTGCCCAGCATGCGTGAATACACAAGTTCAAACCCCAGCACCACATACACAATGAAGTCTTGGAGCAACAAAGGCCACATGAAAAAACAAATAAAATTGATTCTCTCTGTCTCTCTCTCTCTGTCCCTCTCTCTTTAAAAAACAAAACAAACAAACAAAAAAAAACCAGAGAGGGAGAGAGGGACTAAAGCAGTGGCACAGTGGTTGGGGTGCTTGCCTGGCATGCATGAGGACCCAGGTTCAAACCCCAACACCACATATAAAACTAAGTGGTGGAGAAACAAAGGCCAGATGAAAAAGTAATAAAAGTTGAATCAGTTTCTTCTCTCTCTCTCTCTCT
>PVKS010050901.1:0-11336 GCA_004027875.1 Aplodontia rufa
CCACTTTCTAAAAATAACTCCAGTGTTTGTGGATTTTGGTGTCTACAAGGGGACCTGGAACCAATCCCCCGCAGATACCCAGAGATGACTGTTCATACGCCAGGCTTCATCTCATTACCTAAATATGCAAACGGGGAGCCCTATGACCCCAGGTGTAATGCTGGGTTACCCTTGTCATCTGCATGACTTCCTGGTCTCTACTCTGGAAAGGAGTAAGCCAAAAGTATTCATGGTGGGAAATATGCTTCGAGATCCGGTTGTGCACATAACCCTGCTTTCCCAATCTCCAAGCATGGGGTTATTAGACAAATCTAGTAAGGTAAGAAATACAACCAAGATGTAAAAGTCAGGGGAGAACTTTGTATTATCCCCTAGACAAGTGAAAGCAATTCAATGAATTTCTCATTTACTATTTTTTGTGGGGGAGGGAGTACTGAGGATTGATCCCAGAGGCACTTAACCACTGAGCTACATCCCCAGTGGATAGATAGATAGATATAGATGATATAGATATAGATATACAGATATAGACATAGATATATTGTTTTGACATAGAGTCTCACTAAGTTGCTTAGGGTCTTGCTACATTGCTGAGACTGGCCTTGAACTTGCCATCCTCCTGCCTCAGCCTCTGGAGCCACTGGGATCACATATGTGTGCCCACCACACCTGGCTTCTCATTTACTATTTATATGATGCAAAAGAGAAAGAGAATGACTAACACCTTTTCATTAAAGGAATAGTATTTAGGGAGAATTAAAAAAAATATATTCTATTGGCAGAAGAGACAGCTACAGTAAGACAAACACTCCAACATAAAGAGCTAAATATAAAATCAAAAATAAAAATATAAAATACATCTGAAAGTCTTTCTATTACTGTCAAAGGTTGAGGATGTGTAGTAGCCACCCACACGGGTATCAGATAAATATCTTTAAGTACCACCTACATATTCATTGGCTAAACAATCTTGCAAGAAGCAGTTGCCTACCAATAAAATTCCTAAGCATTTCTCACTGTGTCAGAATAGACATGTTTGTTTTAATAAATGGAAATGTAAGGGGAATCCCTTTCGCTCCTGATATCATAAGACCTTCTTGACAGACATCTCATGGAGACTAGATTGTACCAGACTCTGCCCTGGGCTTACTGCACGTAGCAGACTATTTAAATCTTCACTCTGATGTTAGTGCTTGAGTGTGCCCACACCCTGGTTCAAATATAGTCAGGGTTGCCTACTAGATGTGCCACCTACTGCCTGCAGGGTCTTACTTGGAGGTCTTTCAACTTCCATCTCTCCCACCTCTGCACCTTACAGAGCTGTCATGAGCTTAAATGAAAGCATGGCCGTAAGAACACGGGACAGGAGTGGAGATGTAGCTCACTGCTAGAGTGTTTGCCTGGCACACGCAAGGTTTTGGGCTGCAGCCCCAGCACTGTAAAAAAAAAAAAATTGCACAGTTCCTAAAACATAGTAAGAAGTAGGTTCTATCATTATTATTCAATTTTTACAATTGAGAGAACTAAGGCCCAGAAAAGCAGAATGTCTTAAGGTCTCAAAGCCTGAGGTCACAAAACTGGGATCTGAAGGCAGACTGGAGACAGGAAGGCTGTTTTACATGTGTGCGTTAAATTATGGGAAATACTTGGAAAAGTCCTGGCTATGAGGGAACACTCAAAGGAGATAAGCCCTTGTATTATGATGTCCTCTGCTCTCCTGCTATTTAAGCCCTTTCCTTTATTTTGCTTCAAGAATGAAG
Organism: Aplodontia rufa; assembly: GCA_004027875.1. NCBI lineage: Eukaryota > Metazoa > Chordata > Mammalia > Rodentia > Aplodontiidae > Aplodontia > Aplodontia rufa. The sequence goes on from PVKS010050901.1 coordinate 1,761, forward strand.
GCATAGGGCTGGCGGTACCGCATAATGGTAGAGCAAATACCTAGCCTGTGCAAGACCCTGGGTTCTATCCCCAGCTCTGCAAAAATAAATAAGTAAATAAATAAAATAATAAATAAAAAGAGGGCTTCATTTAAATCAATTGTATTGAATCTATTCTATTTCTAGGACCTTGTAACCCAGGTTGTTGGGAAAGCTTCTGGAAGATGGGACATGGAAGTGCCATGTAGTAGTAATACAGATATACAAATAACTTCTCCAAGTGGGTAACGTCACAGGTGAAAGAATAGGTCTAAATCTTCACAAGCCTTTTGGGTATTCTAATATTTTATAAAATGAGGTTTGGGTTTTTTTTCTTCTTTTTTAATGAAACTTGATGATGATGATTCTTAAATTTCTGAGTCATCTTAGCCTTCTGGAGTTGTAAGATCACCCCATTTAAGTACCGTGTAATAAAGAAGAAACGATGTATGGAAATTTTGAAAAGAAAAGATGGAGAGCCTGTTTTCACAAGGTGGACGTTGATGGCAAAGTTTACGTAAGTGCTAAAAGGATAGAACTCTGTGGAATTGGGGGTGAGGTGGCAGAGAATGTCTTTCATCTCTCCTGCAAAGCAGAGAGGCTGTTCCCTACTGGGTTGGGAGGAGCTACAAGGAGTAATTACTGAGTTTGATCCCAGCATCAGCAGTTACTAAACTCTGGGACTTTGGGAAGATTTGTTCGTCTGTGATAGGGAGATCACGACACCCTAAATGTACAGGGGTGTTAAATGAGATAATGTAGGGAAAGTGCCTAGAACAGCTTGAGACCTGCTCCCCACTAGTTGTTAGCATCTATCGATCCACTTTAGAGAGCACTTTAGCAACAAGGCTATTAAAATGAGGTGGAAAAAATGAGGTGGATAAAAGCAAGCTTGAGAGAGACTGCGGGAACCTCCAGTCCTGCCAGTGGCAGGAGGCGTCTCTCTCTCTCTCTCTCTCCAGGCGCCCACAGTGTGTCTACTTCCAAGAGCTGGCAAGTGAGTTGCAGCAAATTCCAGCTCCATTTCCTTTGAACTAAAATGTGGAACATGATGCTATAAACTTTCTAGAGCTTAGTGTTTAATACATTAAAACGGGAGTTGTTTTTTTGAAGCTACTTTTAAGAATGCTCATTTTCTTAGGAAAAAAAAGATCATTTTAATGTCATTCAAGTGAAATATCAGAAGCAAAGTTTTGGCATTCTGTTCTTTATCTGAATTAAAGTATTTAATTAGGATACACAACTTTGCCTAATAACGGTTGCTGCTGCTTGGATTTTGTTGTTTTGCTCAGAAACATTGTCCTCCTGCCAGCTCTGAAGTTGAGTGATAAGACAAAGCCAGCTAAGAGCCAGGCAAGCCGGAGTCTGCCGTCTTCCTGGGTCTGATCATGAGCACGGGGTGTGTGTGTGCTTTTTCCTTCTTTTTGGGGCCAAGGCTGCGCTTGCTCACTCAGGGCCTCTCTTGGCTCCAGAACGAGCCCTGGAATGCAGGCATTCAACATCTGCTGCTGTCAGTGACATTTCCCCTGGGGCCTCTCCTGCTCTCACCCACCACTACTTCAACTGCCGGTGTCACTTTTTATCCTTATTTAACTTTCCAGAGGGAATCTTTACATAATCAGTCTCTCATCGTTGTTTACTAAAGTCACAAACTAATTCGTTTGCGAAAGTCTCATAGAAACTGGGGAGGTGGGGAGGATGGATGCCCAAGAAATCCTGAAAAACATGCTTATGAATTGCAAGGGAAAAAAATCTATCCACTCATTTCTTATGGTAAGTAGAAGATTTCCTTAACAGTTGTCGTACAGCTCAGAAGAACGTTTGCACTTACTGCTCTGATTGGCTACGGTTTGTCCCCCTAAGTGTTCATGTGCTGGAAGAGCTGTGCCCAATTTAACAGTAGTGAGAGGGGCTGGATCTTTCAGCTGTGGAACCTACTAGGTGATTAGGGTCAGGGGCTCCACCCTCAGAAGGGATTCATGTAGTTCAGATGGGATCAAGTAAGTTTTTGACAGAGTGGGTTGGCTATAAAGGAGCAAGCCTGATTCCTCCCTAGTGGCTTGCTTCCCATCATCCTGTGACATTGCTCTTTCTCCCAGGCTCTCACCATGTGATACCATTCACCAAGCTATGATGCAGTGATGGAAGCCAGGGATGGGGCTCCCTAGAAGCCCATGCCAGCATTATGTCCATGGTACTTCAGAACTGTGACCTAATTAGATCTCTTTTCTTTATAAAGTATCTATCCTCAGGTATAGCGACACAAAGTAGACTAAGACACATCTTTGTTTACTAGGTTATGCTTCACATAACCGACTTTTGAGAAATCTGGTTGACACACCGATTAGGTATTGCTCTCCCCTTCTGGCTTTCTCTCAGACTTAAAGTGTAGAGTGGTCATCACCAACTACAAATATTTATGGGCACATAATTGGAATGTATCAGTCAGGGTGTAGAGCATACATGAGTCTCAAGGCAACGTCTCAGTCCTCCAAGGCTCAATTATAGCAGGTTCATGAACAAGGTGAAAAATAATATTAGATATTGGAATACCATGTCAAAGGTAAGTATGCGGGCGCCTGTGTTCATTATTTCATTGCTGATACCGAAATACCCATGAAATGAAAAAATGGCTCAATCACTTTGGAAAAATCAACACTTTCCATTAAAAATTTACCTATAAATATGATATAAAACTAAGATATTCCATACTAAAGTATTTATTAAGATAAATGAAAACTTGTTCACACAAAGGTTTGTATATGTATAGCATTATTCACAGAAATCCAAATTTATAGATGGCCCATATGTAAAACAAATGGAATCCAACAAAATGTGAACTATCCATGCAACAGAATATTATTCAACAATAAAAAGTACAGGAGTTGGGAATTCAGCTCAGTGACAGAGCGCTTGCCTAGCATGTGCGAGGCCCCGAGTTCGATTCTCAGCCCTGAAAATAAATAAATAAATAAAAGGTACAAACTACCAATACATGCAGCTAATGCAACTATATAGAAGACTCTCCAAGTCATCATGCCACAAAGGAAGCCAGATGCAGAAGGAAGCATATTATATATATGACTATTAGATTCTGAAAAATGCAAAATAATCTATAGTGACAGAAAAGAAATGAATGACTGTGAGAGCTAGGAATAAGAGGAGGGACTAACCACAATATGGCACAAAGCAAGTCTTCAGGGTGGTGTTTTGACTATGATGTTGTTAAATTCCTGGATATGTACCTGTTTTAGAATTCACTGCACTATACACTAAGATAGACACAGTTCATTATATCCAAATTATACTTCAATCAATTGATTTTTAAAACACAGTAGAATTTCCACAAAGACAGCCAGATTGAGAAGATGACATTCTGTATGATTCCATTTGCAGATGGTCCCTGACTTACAAAGGTTTGAGTTAAGATTTTCTTGACTGCAAGAAAATCTTTTTCCAAGCTAGCAATATGCAACAGATATATTCCCAAGATACTGGGCACTGGCAGTAAGCGACAGCTCCCAGAGTATCATGAAGGTAAGCAGCAGAAACTACAATGGACTGTGTTGCTCAGCTGTGACATCGGATAGGTTAGGTGTATTAAATGCAGTTCCAACTTAGGATATTTTCAACTTATGATGGATTTATCAGTCTATAACGCCATCATAAGTAAAGGACCGTCTATATGTGATGCTAGAACACTTGTTATGTTGGGGCAGGGGCAGTTGTACACTTAAATCCCGGGAAACCTCTCAGTGCTGGTGAAGTCCTCTACCTACATCTGAGTAGTAATTAGAAAGGCTGATTCATCTGGTAAATGGTCACTGAGCTACACACTTAAAATGTGTGCACTTTTGCTATGTTTTTGTTATATGCTATCCTAAAAAATATTTAAAGGTGGAGGATTGTTAGAAATTAAAACACTACGCAACCAAAAAAAATATCCATGAAAAATAACAAGGGGGGATTTTTATTTGACTTGCAGGTTCCCCATTGCTTTGGGCCTAGTTGAGGCAGAACATCATGTGAGAAGGGAATGGTAGATGAAAGCTGTCAGCTCATGGCAGTGGGAAAGCAGATAGAGACAGAATGACTGCTACAGAGACAGGGAGAGAAAGGGAACAGGGACAATATATGTCCTCAAAGACATGTCCCCCAGTGATGCACTTCCTCTTTCCATGCTTAGCCTGCCTACAGTTTCTATCTCCTTCTACTAGTCCATTCATATTGCTAAACCACCAAATTGATTAATCCACCAATGAGGTTAGAATCCTGGTGTTCCAATCACTTCCTAAAAACTCTGCCTTGGGACATTGCTGCATTGGGGACCAAGCCTTCCATACATGAGCTTTTGGAGGACATTCCAGATTCAAACCTTAGAAGTGCCCACATACTATAGAAAAGTATGGACACTGAGTCTTGTTCAGTTTTTTGGGGGGGTTGGTTATGTGAGCCCATCAGTGTGTTTGTATACTTGTGTGTCTGAGAAGATGGTAGTGATGAGGAACATCTCACACAATGAAAATTAGGAAATAATTAATAGAATTAATGGCAACTAATGCTACCTTCTCCTCTCATCGGTGGCCCTTTCTCCCACCCTTTCAGTTGGTGTGTTGCATCCGCTTAAGGCCTAAGTTTAAGTGATTCTTGAACTCGGAGATTTGACCAGTTTACCACAGACAACGCCAGAAAGGTTGGACTCCCTGACAATTCACCAGCCTACTCAGCCCAAGTCACCTGTAGGGACATATCAGTCACCTGTAAGCCACAAAGGTAGGTAAAGGATAATGAAATCAGTTTTGAGATGAGACTAGATTCACCAGTTTGCCAATTTCCCTTTGGGTCCTTGTCTCACAAATTTGAAGAATGAAATCCACAGACAATAATGGAAGGGAAGCGTAAACAGAGCAGGATTTATTTAAATGAGAAGAGAGAGGACTCCTGCTATGTGAGAGGATATGACACCAGAAAAATCCATTTTGGTGTGCTTCTGTGGTTGCAGGTAGAGCATGGAGCAGAATCTATGTTAAGCAGGCATTGAAAAAGTATCATGGGTATTAGTTGCTGCCTTTAGCCTGAGTTTTTTTCTTTCTTCCTTTCTTTTTTTTTTTTTAAGAGAAGACAGTGAAAGAGAGAGAATCAATTTTTATTGAGTTTTTCACATGGCTTTTGTTGCTCTGACACTTAGTTGTGTACATGGTACTGGGGTTGGAACCCATGTACTTGCACAGGCCCAGCCATAGCTCCAGCCCCTCTGTAGCCTGAGGTTTAATCCTTCCTGCAACTCACATCTGGGTCTACCCCCACCTTCAATTTTCCCACCTCTCTGGGAAAAAGATTGGGGGAGTTTCCTTGAGGCTCAAGGTCTTTTACATTTGAAACAGAACTTGAAGATGCCCATTGGAATTTCCATGTGTTAGTTTCTTATGGTCTCTGTATTTGAACAAGACCCCAGTTGGGGCCTATCATTTATGATTGCTGACTACTGACCATTCTGATTCAATATGGCATTATGGTCCTATTTCTTGAAACTCCACTCCTCTCTATCCCCATACAATGTCCCAGAAAGATAATCCAAATCACTCTTCACTTTTATTCCAGTCAAGTAACTTTGTTCTTCAAGAAGGGAAACGAATTGATAAGCTATCCTTCTCTTTGGGCTCCATTTTTTTCTCTTGGCTTTCACTGATGTTTAGTTTTCTGTTCCACCAATTCTTTTTCTTGGCATCTCTAAACCTCCAGAATAAAGAAGACATCAAATAAATTTCTTCCTTTTGCCTTCCTTTAAAAGTTAAATGTTGGAGTTAAAAAAAAAATCAGAGAAAATGAGAGAAGGGGACCTAATAGAGATTTAATGTTAAAAAATTTCTCAGAACCAAGATTCTTGAGATTCTGCCTTGAAGGAACCAAACTAGTAGCCAAGAAATCAAGAAACAATCATGTTGAGGTGTGTTAAAATATTTCAGAATTATATGACAAATACAAAATTTTTTAAATTTTCCTGGATTAAAAAGAAAGAAAATATCACTTCAGACATCTCACCAACAGCTATGGAAGCCAGAAGTCAATGGAGAAATGCCTTTGAAATGATAAGGAATATGTGTTCCATCCCAAAATTTTACACAGAACTTAACTGTAAATCAAGTGTGAAGACATAAGAAGGTCATTTTTAAATGTACATTTAAATGTTTAGGTCCTCCAAAAACTTTTTTTTTTTTGGGTCCTGTGTAGCATCTCACAAAAAGCTACCAGAAGATGAGATCCATAAGGAGGTAACCCATGAACAGGAAGAAGGAGAAGAAAGGAAATACGAAATCAGCACATGAAGAGGTAAAGTACAAGTGGAGAGAGAGCCCAGATCACAGCTGTGCGCGAGGGAAGGAGGACATGCAGTCTAAGCTAGAGGGAATGGGAAGGCAGCCGAAGAGATTTCTCCAGAAAGACAAAATTGAAAGAATGCTTGAGGAACCTGAAAGATCTGAGGGGAAGATTACCATATTTGTGAAACTTTTTGAGTTGGATCAACAAAAAGGACAGAAAATCAAGGAGAGAAAAAAAAAAGATTATTAATTCCAGGAAAAGCGAAATGTTGTACAGAACAGAAATGAAAGCACCATCAAAATTTACTGCCTGGTTCAGCAGTAAATAACATTCACATAGTCATAATGATATAAATACTAGTTATTTTACAAGATAACTATATTGGGAGTTGGGGGGAATAGGAAGGGTCTCCATGAGTGGGTATGTGGGAGGAAATAACCAGGTTTTACAGTTGGCAGATAACCTACACCTGAAAAGAGGAAGTGTTGAACGACCACATGCCATTTAGAAAAACAGAGGTTAATGTGAAATATTTGCTAAAAGAGGTAGAAGTGTTGTCTTAGGAGTTGAATGTGAGGGGCACAGGACATGGAACCTATTATTCTTCACAACCAGCTTAAACTATAGTCATGCATGACTTTGATAAAAAGTGAAACTAAGATGAACATACACAAAATAAACAAACTAGAAGAGCATTTGCTCCTGATACCATAAAACCAGGGAAAGCTGGAATTTCCACTGGCAAAATGATTCTCTGAACTAGATTCAGTTAGGAAAAAATGATTAAAAAGAAAAAAGAAGAAGAAAACTTCTTTGACATATATACTTAAAGTCATTGGAATTAGAAAATCCTGGTATTACAAATTTTTCTAGTATTACAAACTTTGAAATTTTAGAAGTGGAGAATAAGGTGGGTCATATTACAAAACTCGACTTTAAAGTGTTCCAGTGATTTTATGAAAACATGAATTGTAACTCTAGGTCCGTTGGTGCTTCAGTGTCTAAGCACAAGTATTTTCACACAAGGCAAATCGTGCGACAGGTTATTTGTAATCAATGTAAGCAATGACCTTGTGCCCACATAATAAGAGGTGATGTCAGAACTATATTTGATCTTTGTCCAATTTATCTCTAATTTCTCATTGGAAATGATCTAAATTCCAGGAATGCCTGGGAGCTCTTACCCTCGGTTTTCAAGAAGCAAAATCAGTGAGGAGACCACCTAGAGGGAGGCATGGAAGGCCAAGGAGACTCAAGAAAAAATCATCCAGGAAATCCAATCACCTGGGTAACTGAGCAGAAAAAGTTAAAATCACAAAGCATTTGGAATCCAAAGATCAGATACCCAGTACCTTAGCAGAAGGTGGTAAAAACTAAAAACTAACTGCACAGATAAAAAATCTGGCGCTCCAGTGACTGAGGGTGCATTCTGCTCTCATCTGTTTGGGTTTACTGATTCGGACTTTGCCAGCAAAGTTGGGAAAGTGCATAAAAACAATCCCATCCCATCACTGGCAGTCAGGGTAATCAGGAAGAGAATATAATAAACCAATTCATTGAAATGGTGGAGGCGTATCCTGTAGAAATTCAAAGCCAACACGCATGAGCCAGGATTGACTCCGTCAATAAAATATTGCCAAGATTCCCAAGGCAGCTTCCTACTTTTTCTTCCCAGAAACATCACAATCCAAAAAGGCTCTGGAAATAGTGTCCTGGGCCAGCTTTGTAATCTCAAGTACTCCATAGCAGGTTATCCAGAGATAATGTCATTAGAAATGCTCAACGAGGTTCTTTGTTGATTTAATTATACGTCTGATATGAAGTCAACTGTAACTATAAAATTGGGCTGTAAATCCTAATCCTGTCCCCTGAACACCAAGAAGGGGGAAAAAAGAGAAAAACTTTCTTCAGCAAAGCATGTATGTCCTCACCTTAATCTTTCACAAATCTTAATGCTCTGCCTCCTTAACCAAAGTCAGTAAGCCTCAGTCTTTTTCCTCTGACTCCACCAGCCACAGGAGTCTTCACAGAGGGAAGGAGCAAACTTAACTCTTCCTGTGCAGATTCCCCTCAGGAAACAAAGGTTTACTCAGAAGGTTCACTTTTCAAGACGCAGTGGGGGGCTCTCTACAGAGCTGTGGGTATCATTAAGTTTGGGCAACATTAAAGATGATGAGCCAGGCATGGTGGTGCATGCCTCTAATTCCAGAGGCTCAGGAGGCTGAGGCAGGAGGATCACAAGTTCAAAGCCAGCCTCAGCAACTTAGCAAAGCCCTCAGCAACTTGCAAAATCCTGTCTGAAAATAAAAAAATAAAAAGGACTAGGGATGTGGCTTGGGTTAAGGACCCCTGGATTCAACCCCAGGTACCAAAAAAGAAAAAAAATGATGCTGAGACACCTAGAAATGAGCAAGATTGGAAAGCTGTTATGGCCCCAAGTCTTGAAAAAGAAAGGAGAAGTATGTGAGCAGAGCCCAGTGACTATAATCTTGGAGGAACACAGCTACCGCTCAAACCTGTGCCACCAGCGCAGGGAGATCGAGGGGAAGGAAGATCCTAATTTCTCCACTTGTATTACATCCTCTGGCTACACCTTGAAGCTAGCTGATGATAACATGAAAAACAAAATTTAGAGGGGACAGCTTCCCAGGATTCAGACGGAGGAGTGGAGAATGGACCTGGGGAAGGACGAGGACAGGGAGATGGGAAAATGGATAGTAAGGCTCCCACTTTGTATTTGGTCCACAAATGTTGATTTAGATAACAGCTGAAATGGATTTTTTCAAAAGCTGTAAAGTATCTATGTGTATGTGTAATAGAGAGATAGATCAATAGATAGTCCCAGTAGTCATACACACAAGTGATCTCAGTTGGCATAGAGTCACAAAACACTTTAGGTCACAAAACTGTGGAGGTCATAGTATACCTACCCCCCACCCCCAAGATTCCTATTCAGCCTGGAATGAGGGACATACAGCTGGTTAGGACAGGTCACTGATTGAGTCATTGCACATAAAATTACAGGAACCACCCATTTCATCAAACAGTCATCCACATTTAAACAAGACTTATCTAAGCAGATTATTTTCTTCCTAATGATTATGTCAAACTTTGATGACCTAGGGAGGTAAAGCAGGGAAGGAATAAGAAAGGAGTTCAAGAGGGCAAAGACAGTTTCTGAAACACATCTAAAAAAAGAGGAAGGGGAGAAATGATAAGAAATAGGAAACAGAAATG
>PVKS010050902.1:0-11345 GCA_004027875.1 Aplodontia rufa
TTGTTTTTCTTCTTTGATTTCTACATTGTTTAGACAATCCTCATTGTTGGATACTCGTTCTTCAAGAGCTGAAGTTCTATTTTCAGTGGAGTCTACTCTGGTGTTGGTGTCTTTCAGTGAAGATTTGAATTGGTTAACCGAGTTTTTCAATCCTGATAGCTCTGCTACATCTCTTTTCAGAATGTCAATATCCTGTACAGCTGATCTTTCATCTCATGGAATTGTTCCTTAATTTCTCTGTAGAATTTGTCTCTCATCTCTTGAAATTGATCTCTGATCTCTTTCCTTACTTCCTCTCTCAACTCTTTGATTGCATTACTAATCATAATGCTGATATAATGTCTTTGGTTTTCATCTAGGGCCCCAGGCTATGAGATCCTTGGGTGGAAGGCTCTGGGGTTGAGGAGGAGAGTTATTTCCCCTTTTCCTCATTTTCTGAGTCAGAGAGCTTGTCTTTTATTTCAGCCTTATTACTCTTGTTGGAGTAATTTGAGCTTCTTATGACTTTGCTCCATTGTGAAGGGGAGCTATTTGGTCAATACAGACCTAAAGATTCCAGATGGTTCTGTGAGAAAATGAGAGGCTATAGGTGAAAATTCTAGTCTGTTTCAACTAAAACAGATGAGCTGATGTTTAGCACCAATAGTAACAGTTCTCTTAGAGAGAACTCTCACTGTGTATTATGATAGCAAGCAAATATCTGTTTTTAAGCATATCTATTTCTTCAGGTATTAGGTCTCTCTGAAATTGGGGAGAAGGAATGACTAGGAAGTCAAGGAGATGAATTGGGGAGGTATAAAATCACACCTGTTTTAGAGTATGGGGGAACTAGGGATTAGGGGGAGTATGTTATTCTATTAGGACTAAGGAAAACCTAGAACTGGGGTGTGGATAGGGTAAAGACTTGGGGTAAGACTTAGGAATGGAAAGTTAGTAGAGCTTCTGGGATTATCTGGGAGACACTCCCAAGGGATTTACAAGCCCTTTGGAAGGGTAGGAGTTTCAACATGTTATACTTCAGTGGGATGCTAAGCAAGAAGAAAATAGGTTGGCTGTACTAAAGCATGTATATTCTAATATGGTAGCACTCCAGATTGCCTTTAGAACTTGTGAGGTTCACAGGATTCTCTAGCAGTAAATGCTTCATTTAACTCTAGCATGGGTGGTGAATGCCAGGGGATTCCTGATTAATCTTTCCTTACTGAGTAGCGTCATTCATTTAGGGATGTTCTCAAGACAAGAGAAACCAGAGACTGTATGTGTTCTTTCCTTTGAAGCCAACATGTTATTTCTATGATCTGAAAAAACTCCACCTCTCACTGCATTTAATGCTCTACCTCAAATACTTTATTGAATTTATTGAAGTGGGTGGTTTTTTTCCTTTTTTTTTTTTTTTTTTTTCCTTTTTTGTGGAATGAAAGCAAGCATGAGTGAGGAACATCATGCATCAAAGCACCAAGTTAGTCAGTCAGTCATTCTGCTAGTGCCACTCAGTGTCTCATATTATTTGATGTGTAGTATGAACACAATACCCCCAAAATTCTCCTTCACATAGAAAATAAAATAAAAATGGCATAAAATAAAATTCCAAATAAAAATTTGATAATACAATCATGTAATTGATGTGTAAATTCACCTAATCTCTTTGTGACACTGTGAAACATTTGCACTTGAATATAATTTTCTCTTTCTTTTGTGTATTTGCACAGGAGATTTAGGCAGTATGAATTTGGATGATACCCATATCCACAATACCCACCAAATGCAGCCGATTATGCATTTCCACCACCTTACCCTGAGGCATATCCTTACCCTGCTCCTCAGTAACTATAGGTAAGCTGGGTCTAGGGAATTTTTTCTAAGTTTCTTGAAGTATAAGTTCTGAATGTTAAAAGAAGAAAGCAAAATATAGCCATCAAATAAAAAAACAGCCCACTTTAAGAAATGTAGCATGTTGTAGCTCTTCTGAAATGTATTTATTTATCTATGTAGTTCAGAGAAGAATAGATTCTGCTCTGCTTAAGAAGCTGAGCTCTAAACAAGAGGGTACCTGTGTTTGAAGCCTGGTCCTTACTAATACCTTCTAAACTTCAATCCTTTTTTCTTTCTTTCTTTTTTTTTCTTTTCCTGGTTCTGGGGATTGAATCATGGCTACAAGCATGCCAGGAAGCACTTCACAAATCTGTCACAATACCAGACCTCTACACTTCAATTTTATCATCTAAAAACTTGATATTATAATAATGCTTAACAACTACATAGAATTGGTGAGAATGTTAAAAGAAAAGGTACTCAAAGATCCTTGATCTGATTTTGTTGTGTATAACTACAGCTGCCCAGCCAGCAGAGCTATCCTAAAGTTGTTTCAGAACTTTCCTCCTTGGGAATGGAGCAGTGGCTCAGCAGTTACAGCAGTTGCCTGGAATGTATGAGGACCTGACTTCAAACCCCAGCACCACATACACAACTAAGAGTTGGAGAAATAAAGGCCAGATGAAAAAATAAATAAAGCTTATTCTCTCTCACTTTCTCTCTCTCTCTCTCTCTCTCTCTCTCAGTCTCCTGCTCTCTCTTTAAAAACAAAAAGTTTTAAAAGTTTTTCTTCCTAAAATATAATCGTTGGAGCAGCTGCACATGCACCAATGGGGACTTGTGAGAAATTTGGAGCAAAAATTCACATCCCAGACTACAGAGTCAAAATATATTCACAGAAAATAGTCACATCCAGACTATATAGTCAGAATCTACATTTTTACAATATTCCTATTGTCCCTGCCTGCAGGAACCTGAGGGCTCTCAGTCAGGGGTTGACTGGGAATGAAGTAGACACACACTGGTCCTGAGTTCTCCAAGCACTTTATTTTATCCCTCTCTCTAGAGGCAAAGCTTTTACATCTCCTCTCACTAGAGGCAAGGCTTTTACATCTCCTCTGACTAGAGGCAAGACTTTTACATCTCCTCTCACTAGAGTCCCTGTTTCTACTGCCAAGGCTTTTCTTCTTCTCCCTTCTTCTCCTATTTCCCTGTATGTCTGGTATTAATTTGTTACAAAACCACCAATAGGGACACAGAACAAACATAATCAATCAGTTGCAACAATAGAGCAGCCAAATAGCTTAGTCATGCAGTCAGGCAGTTTGCTAATTACTTGGGAATTTGCAAGCTAGCTGGGACTCTTGTAGAATTGTTTACTACTAATACTTTTCTCTGGCATCTGGCAAAGCATCATGTTGGCTTCAGTCTCCAACACCCTATAGGATTCATTACACAATAAGTGTTAGAAGCCTTAAATTAAGGATTTTAATTAACAGTTATAATGCAATCTAATAAAAGTGCAGTACAAAGAAGTTGTCAAAATAGTGTCAAATTAAATTACCTTACTTTTTTTAAGAGAGGGAGAGAGAGAGAGAGAGAGAGAATCAAAGAGCAAAAGAGAGTAAATTTTATTTTTTCATCTGGTTTTTGTTTTTCTTCCACTTAATTGTGTACATGATGCTGGGTATCAAACCCCAGTCTTCACACATGCCAGGAAAGTGCTCTGTCTCTTAGCCACCTCTCCAGCCCTTCAATTTACTTTTTACATAGCCAATTTTGCCAATTCTATGAAAAAATATTTCATTATGAAAATCAGAAATATTTTTAGACAAAAGTGTAATATCACAGAATAATCAAGAAACAGTCTATAGTACTTCAATGATTTTAAATGAATTTGGAGATTTTATCCAAATTCATTATCCATTAAAGGTGTGGAACAGTCAGAACCTTAGGCATTATTTAAGACTTGAAAAGATGTAATCTTTGGACTATTATTTGGGGTAGACAAATATGAATAAAATATCTAGGGTATATTTAAGAGTAGAATGAAGTAGGCTAGTAATGGACTTAAAATGAACTTACATTGCAGAAGATAGATGATGACTTACATTGATTCAGACACACTGAAAATTATTTAACTATATTTTCTGGGGAGATATTGTTTTGAGCATGGGATTATGTGCACTGAAATTATCTATAGATAGCTACTCTTCAAAGCCAAAGAATAAATGTATACTTAAAATATAAATAGCCTTAAAATTATAATCTATTACTCAATTTTTCTGTACAGGTTTGATTAAAAAATCCGATTGCTGCATGCATTTTTCTCATCCTTCCTATGATACTCCCATCATACTTTGGTAGAATGCTCAAAAATACAAAATGGAATAAAGTCCATGACTTAGTGTATCTTCTTCACTTCATCATACCTGCCTTTCTAATTAATGTTTGATTGGACCATCTCAATTTCAAACTGTTAAGCTGATTTCACTAATAATGCCATGTAACATTCCTTTTCTCAAACCAATAAATTTATATATATTCTTTGGTGTGTGTTCTTCATTTCATTATAAATAGAGGATAAACTGACATAACCATTCCTTCATCACCTCATTTTCCCACTTCCATTAATATTAAAATAACTTTACATAATACATCCTTCAATTTAATTAATTCCAATTTAGTCTGTCATATTCCATGTTTAAAAAAAAAAAAAACATGGTCCCCAACTTTAACTAGAACATTTGATCTATTTTTGTCAATATTTGACTTGCTCCTTTTTTCAATTTTTCCAAAGCACATTTCCTCAACCTCATATTTTGTAGATCAGTCCCTATAGGCAAGAAGATAACTCCCAAAGCCACCTCCCAGCAGCAGGTCCTGAGAACACAAACCTTCTCCATCAGTGATGTCAACTATGACTTTGAGTCAGAAAAGTGTTTATTGAGAATACTAGCAGTCAGGTACTTTTCCGGATGTTATAAGCAATGCACAGACGACAACACAAAAGCCTGCCTTCATGCAGTACACATTGTACTTGAGAGAAGTATCCATGAATAAAGTTAAAATGCAGAGTCTCAGGCAGTGTTACATGTGCTTAACAAGTAAAACTAAGCACAAGGGCTTTGAGTCAGTTTTAGGTAAGATGGTAAAAATACAGCCTCTTGGCATGGTGACATTTTAGAAAGGATATGAATTGAGAAAATGAATGAGAATAGAGAAAGAAAATTCCAAGAGGAAACAGAGCAGCTGCAAAACATTGATAAAATTATGTTTGCTACATTGAGGAAAATTCCAAGGAGACCTGCATAGGTAGAGAAGGAAGGTGGATAAAAATAAGTTAGGTCACAGAAAAGTGAATTTGCAGATTTTTAAAGCTTTGTGGGTGAAGTTTACATTTGGATTGAGATGGAAATCCTTGGAGAAAGGCAGCATTTGATTTATATTTTGTAAGGGAAACAAGGGTTTTAAAGATTTATACTGTGGCCTTAAATACCCTTACATTTTTCATATCCTTTTACACTACCTGTTAATTTTGCTTTATTTCATTTTATTGTAACACAAGTCTTTTTTTCACCATTCAATATATACTAATCAATAACTGCAGCAGCAAATCCAGTGAACATGAGGATTTAAGTAACCCTATAGGCCCAATTCTCAGTGATAGAAAGGTTTACATGGTCTTATACCAATCCTCTCACAAGATAAAACAAATATATAGGAACATGTTCATTTTATGTTTTCTAAAAAAAAAAAAAAACTAAAAATGCAGCATTGATTATTAAATCTTTCTTTATATTTGGTCTGTACCTCTTATTTGTTACCACCAATGGCTGGTGGTAAAGCTTCCTTAATCTTCTGAAGCATCCAACTCATTTCACTCAGTAGTCAACACCAGGAAACAATCTACCTATTTTGATCAAAAACTTGAGTGCATTTGTTATGACTACGTTAAGCTTCTCATTCTCACTCTTCTATAAAGGAATCTCTCTCTCTCTTTCTCTCTCTCTCTCTCTCTCATTTAATTTCTAACTCTCCCCATGCAGTGTTAATAGAGAAGACCCTTATATTTTCTCAATGATCTCTCCTTTTCATTTCTTTCACATTCTTAAAGATTTTTTTCATAAAGAGTTTTCTACCAATGAAGCCTATCATGGTAAAAACTAATATTGTGGAGGAAAATTTGATAATGATAATATCTGATATTTATATATGAGCAATTTCTATTTGCAATGTAATATATACACATTCTCATTCAATCTAGGCTCACCTATGAAAATACCTTCCAGATTAGTAAACTATGGTTTCATTGCAATAAATAATTTCCAAGTTCAATGCAACATTTGTTCATGAACATTAATATTTGCTTCTTGAAATTTTCTACTCTGAGTATTCACAATATATAGTTTCCAAAATTATCTTCTCTTCTGCTATTATTTTTCCCCTCAGAGACTGTCATAGACTTCTCTATTTTCTCTCACATATTTCATTGGAATTATCTTGGGGACAAGGTCTCAGCCTATTGTTTTTCTGATTCTACACATTATTTCTCATTATCTTCTCTATTCACATTGATTTCTTTGTAGTTGATTTGAACATTGTTTCACCTGTAGGAATGATGAACACAACAAATACATTATATGCATTTACAAAAATATCAAGAAAATCCATTTTGTATAACTAATGTATACCATAGTAACAATAAAAATAAAATTTTAAAAGGAGCAGAAGTATACTTCTCATGAAGTTGATCCCCTGTCAAAGACTTCTATGATCCTATAACCTGTCACGTATTTCCATATATATAAACTTCTTGTAATTTTCATTTTAGTAATTCTATCAGGAAAATAAAGTTATTTTCATTAAATAAATAAATATCATGTATTCTTTTCAAATTGTATCCTGATTTCAAGAAAAGGAGAAATGAAGAAGTCAAAGACAAGCAGAAGGTGGAGTAGAAGGAAAGTTGAACTCAAAATAAGCACTGTAAACATTCATTCATGGGTTGCATCAATAAACCACCAATTTAATGACACCAGTGTGACAAGAAGTAGCTCTTTGTTGATATTTCTATTGCAAAAGAAATTATATGATATAATCAAAGAACTTGGTATTTAGTGATTGAAAATCAGATACCAGTTCTATTTCCTTATAAAATGTCAAGTAATGTTCTCAGTCATCAGTCTTCCGAAATGAGCTTTAATTTCTGCAGTGTGAGACTTACTCTCAAGAAAAGATCCCTTACCTATGTTTCAAACCACTGCTCATGTTTTCTGCTGTCATGCATAAACCTTGCCAATTTTAACAGTGATGCAAGAAATTTGAGTGAAACAGTGTCCACATTTTGGTGTTTCAACCTAAATATAGATGATACACTACAAGTTTCATTGAATTATTTAATCTTGTATGTGGATATCACCACTTTTCTAGCATGGCAAGATATTCTTGTATGGTAGTGTCAATGGAACATCAGTTTGCTTGATGCTTGGCAGGCCATGAACATCACAGATCTTTTCCAACAGTGCCACGTAAAGTTCATTAAATGAATGAATAAATGATGAGGGGGAAAAGTGAAGGAGGGTACAAAAAAAGAAAGAAAATAATTTGACATTTTCAAAACAAGTAATGACAGATTCATTTTTAAGTCAGACATATTTCGATGTTTCTTTTTCACATTGAGAATGAAATAAATGATGGCTTTATTTTGTGTATGAGAATAGATTAATGTATCTATTAGGCTTAGAAAACACATCAAATAACCACATGAATGATTTAAACAAGATTGATCTTACATATTTGCCTTAATAAAGCACTTAACTATACATTACCCAGAAAGTATTCAGAATTTTCAATGGGCTCCTACAACATCGCATAGAAGATTCACCACAGAATCATATTCTTAAACATTTGACATAAAATTAAACCCTGATTAATTTACGGTATGAGATCTATAGACCCATGATGTTTTTAAGGATTGTTATGAGATTACTCCAATCTTATAATACACAAAAAAATCAACATAATGTTTAATATTGTAAAGTCTATATATAAAAAAATAAGGCCACATTGAATTGAATGGCCAAAACTAAAAGTATTTCCTCTAAAAACATGAACATGACAAGGTTGTCCACTTCCACCACTCCTATTAAACATAGTTCCTGAAACAATGGAACGACCAACCAGGCAAGAGAGTGAAATGAAAAGCATGCAAGTAGGAAAAGAAGAAGTCAAATTATCTCTATTTCTGGTGACATGTCTTATGTTTAGAAGACCCAAAAAACTTAACCAGAAGATTTCAATAGCTGATCCATAAAATTAGTAAAGCAGCAGGATGCAAGATCAACATGCATAAATCAATTGTTTTCCTGTGCTACAATAATAAATCTATTGAAGAAAAATTAGGAAAACTATCCCATTCATAACAACCTCAAAAAAAATTAAATACTTGATAGTAAATCCAATCAAGGAGGTGAAGGACTTGTAGAATGAAAACAATAGAACATCAAAGAAAGAAATTGAAAAAGATCTGTGAAGTGGAAAGACCTCCCATGTTCTTGGATAGCCAGAATTAATATTCTCAAAATGGTCATAATACTGAAAGCATTATATAGATTCAATGCAATTCCCATCAAAATACCAATGATATTCTTCATAGAGTGAGGAAAAACAGTTCTAAACTTCATTTAGAATTATAAGAGATCAAGAATATTCAAAACAATACAGTATAAGAAAAGAAATACTAGAGGGATCACAATACCAGACCTCCAATTATACTACAGAGTACTAGTAACAAAAACAGCATGGTACTGGTACCAAAACAGACATGAAGACTTACAAAATATAATAGAAGACACAGAGACTAACCCACATAGATACTATCATACAATATTGGACAATGGTGCCCAAAACATATATTGACAAAAAGAGAGTCTTTTAAACAAATGGTGTTGGGAGAATGGAGTAACCATATAGAAAAGAATGAATCTTGACCCATATCACTTAATCTGAATAAAAGTTAGCTCAAAATGGAACAAAGACCTCAAAATTAAACTTCTGCTTTTCTTACTGCCTTTTAATTTCCTTCTCTTGCCTTATTGCTCTGGCTATAGTTTCAAGGACTGTGTTGAATAGGAGTTTTAAGAGCAAGCTTACTTGTATTTTTTTTTTAAGAAATGCTTTTAGTTTTTGGCCACTCATAGCAAAGTTGGTCTTGTTTGTCATATAAGCCTTTACAACATTAAGCAATGTCTTGAAGTGATTCTTTGTGTATTATAAGTTTGGAGTAATCTCATAATAACCCTTTAAAACCATGATGTGTTTTATGGTCTCTTAATTTTCTGTCAAGTGATTAAGAACATAATTACTAAGTGAATCTTCTTGCTATAAGATTCATGATCTTGTAAAATGACCCCAGAGATGTCCTGCATTTTCTGTTATGTGAGTTCTAGAGAAATAATGGGCATTTATGAACAAGGAATCTGGTTTTCTCTGGCTTTCACAACTGTGAGAAACATATTTCTGTTGTTTGTCAGAAGCTATACAATTTATAGCTTTCTTGTCATAGCAGCCAAAATAGACTGGGAGTAGGAAATAGATGAACTAATGGTTGTGAAAAATCAATCACTGATATTTTCCATTTTTACCTCAATTTTTTTAAAGATAGAGTGAAAGAAAGAAAGACACAGAGAGAGAATCAATTTTATTTTTTTTCATCTGGTTTTTGTTTTTCTAACACGTGGTTGCATATGTGGTGCTGGGTTGAACCACATTCCTAACACATGCCACTACTCCAGAGCCTTTACCCCAATTTTTTAATGTAGAAAATGCAAATTCTGAGTTTTAATGTTCAACTGGATTCAACTTTAAGGATGCATCAAAATCTTTTAAAATGCATGCTTAAGATGTAGAATGTTGAGATATCAAAGGCTCTGAGAAATATTAAGAACTTGTGAGGAGACTGGGTGACAAGTTTAAAGTAGAGAGGCATCACTAGATCTCTTCTTTTCTCTGCATATAAGAAATAATTTTCAGATAAGCTTGTAATATTCTTTCAGTAAGATAATATATGACAATATATTAAACAAGCATTTTTTGAATGCATGAAACACTTTCTGATCTTTGCCTACTTAAATACTCATATTTTCTATAAATAGCATAAAGTTTATTTTGGACATTAGCCCTCTGTCTGAGGTGTAGCAGGCAAAGGTTTTTCTCCCATTCTGTAGATTCTCTCTTGATGCTCTTCACTAGATCTTTAGCTGTGCAAAAACTTTTTAGTTTAATTGCATCCCATTCCTTTAATCTTGACTTTACGGCTTGAGCAATGGGAGTTTTGTTGAGGAAGGTGCCACCGACTCCTATGTCCTGTAGTGTTGACCCTACTTCTTTTTCTAGTAAGTTTAAAGTTGTTGACTTAGTGTCCAGATATTTGACCCATTTTGATTTAATTTTTGTGCAGGGTGAAAGATAAGGATCCAGCTTCAGTTGTCTACACATGACTCTCCAATTTGTCCAACACCATTTGTTGAACAGGCTATCTTTCTTCCACACTGTACTTTTTCCTCCTTTATCAAATATCAAATAGTTAAAGATATGGGGGTTTGCCTCAGGATCTTCTATTCCGTTCCACTGATCTTTGGTTCTGTTTTGATACCAATATCATGCTGTTTTTACACTACAGCTCTGTAGTATAATTTCAGGTCAGGGACTGAGAAACCCTCTTCTTCTTCCTTCCTGTAGAGTAATGTTTTGGCTAGTCTGGGTCTCCTGTTATTCCATATGAACTTGAGAATTGCTTTCTCTATATCTGTGAAGAATGCCATTGGTATTTGATGGGGATTGCATTAAATCTGTATAGGGCTTTGAGCTAATATCCAGAATATACAAGGAACTAAAGAAACTAAACACCAAACTCACAAATAATCCAATCAATAAATGGGCTATGGATCTAAAAGAAACTTCTCACTGGTGGAAGTACAGAAAGCCCATAAATATATGAGAAAATGTTCTACATCATTAGTTATAAGGGAAATGCAAATCAAAACTTCAATGAGATACCACCTCACTCCTGTTAGAATGGCAAAAATGAAAAATTCAAACAACAACAGAAGCTGGAGGAGCTGTGGGAAAAGAGGAACACTATTACACTGCTGGTGGGACTGCAAACTGATTCAGCCACTATGGAAAGCAGTGTGGAGAATCCTCAAAAAATTAAGGGTGGAACCACATTATGGCCCAGCTATCCCACTCCTGGGTATTTTCCCAAAAGAATTAGAATCAGCACATTATAGTGATATGGCTTCATCAATGTTTATAGCAGCTCAATTTACTATAGTTAGATTATGGAACCAACCCAGACGCCCCTCACTCGATGAGTGGATACAAAAACTTTGGTACTTATATGCAATGGAATTCTACTTGGCCATTAGAGAAGATGATATTATGGCTTTTGCAGCCAAATGGATGGAGATGGAAAGAATTATGCTAAAGTGAAGTATCCCAATCTCAGAGACTCAAGGGCCGAATGGCAT
>PVKS010050903.1:0-11368 GCA_004027875.1 Aplodontia rufa
GGATGAATTTCCACCACACCAAGAGCTGCAACACCCAGCTTTAGCTGGAGAGCGGCTAACATTTTCGACACCTGCAGCCAGCTCAAATTCCCAGTTTTAACTGGGAATGGCTGCAAACACTAGAAGCGGGCTATTTTGGCTGCTGGAATCTATAAGTGGCCCAGACTCTGTTCACCAGCCGGAGCAGAGAATCCGGCCTCATCTCAAAACCCCCACATCAAGATGACCCAGACAAATGGAGCTCTGGAAGTCGATCAGTGTGATGGCAAACCGTGGAGGCTTTTTTTTTCCTTTTTTTTTTTTTTTTTTTAGAGGGGACCGTGAGAGAGAGAGAGAAGCAATTTTTATTTAGTTTTTCATGTGACTTCCATTCCTCTGAGACGTCATTGTGTACGTGGTGCTGGGGTTTGAACTCGCGTATTTGCGCATGCCGGGCAAGCACCGTAAGCACTGAGCCACTGCTCCAGCCCCTGTTTTTCTTTTTAATAGAGAGAAAGAATCAATTTTATTTATTTTCCATGTGGCCTTGGTTGCTCCAGCACTTAGCAGCGTACGTAGTGCTGGAGTTTGAACTCGGGTCCTTGCACATGCCAGGCACGCGCTGTAACTGCTAAGCCACCGCTCCAGCCCCCACGGGAGGGTTTTAAGTAGGGAAAGGACAGGATTAGATTTGTATTTTGAAGGGAATGCATAGCATAGAGAATAATGAATACCCGTGAATCCACTCCCCTCCTGGGTCCCTCCCTTTTGCATGGGGTGTTTTTCTTAGTACCTGACTGTGTGTTTTGCTGCCTTAAACTGGTGTCCATCACGTTGTGTTGTTCAGCTGTCTATAAACAATATCAGGCTGCCTATTTTTCTGCCACTTGTTTTGGTGGCTCCGCACTCTGGATCCCCACCCTGTCGAGATGTCTGGTTCCGGCTTGTTCATTCCACTGCGTAATAGGATCTGTAAATCAGTCATTTCACGCACATCTGTCGACAAACATCGTTCCCTATATTTTCCATCTGCAGGTGATGCTGCTGTGGACACGTTTGTTCCTTGTGCGTCCACGTAAGTTTCTCCTGAAGGCAAATACGTAGGTGTGGAATTTCTGGGTTCTACCATGCACGCCTGGTCGACCTGACAAGGTATTACCAAACAGCCTTCGGGTGGCTGGACCTGTTTATTCCCCTGCCGGTGCAGGAAGGTTGACCCAGATCCTCAGAAGCATGTGGTATGGTCAGACTGTTTGGGGTTGTAAAACGGTGTCTAGTTTCAGTCGTCCTTGCTTGGATTACTAGTGAGGCGGAGTCTTGTCCTGAACCTACTGATCATTCCTTCTCTCCTCCAGCCAATTGCCTATTCATTCCAGTTTATGGCTTTCTGCTTGTTGGGTTTTGGGGTTTCTTCATGTAGTCTGGACACTGTACATTTTTCATGGAGCATCTTTAGTGCCAGACGTTCATGCTAGGTCTTCAAAGTTCACTGTGAAAAGAAAGAAGACCGGGGGCGGGCGCAGTGGCTCAGCAGTTACGGTGCTTACCTGGCATGCGCGAGGACCCAGCTTGGATCCCCAGCACCACATACACGGCTAAGTGGTGGGAAAACACAAACCAGGTGAAAAAGTAAAATAAAATAACACTCTCAGAAAAAAACAAAAAACAAACAAACAAAAAAACTCTTCTAAAAAAAATAGAAAGAGAGAGAGAAGAACAAAGCCTCATCCTCTTGGCGCTTACTTTGGAGAATTACAGCTTCCTCCAAGCCCTGAAGCACATAAAATCAGCTGTTTTCACACTGATGTCAACAGTGCTCAGAGCTTCTAAAGGTCAGCTTGATCCAGCCATTGTAATATAATTTCATTCTACTGATCTTCCATCTGTTGATGCTAGGAGCTGAGCCGATAGATTTGGTGTTTTGATCCATTGCAGTTATAATTCCTTTTCTGACATCATTGTTTTAGAAAAATACATAGTCCAGGAGTCACTTCAAGATGGCTTTCGTGGGGCTG
Organism: Aplodontia rufa; assembly: GCA_004027875.1. Classification (NCBI taxonomy): domain Eukaryota; kingdom Metazoa; phylum Chordata; class Mammalia; order Rodentia; family Aplodontiidae; genus Aplodontia; species Aplodontia rufa. Next base: position 1,995 of record PVKS010050903.1, read on the forward strand.
GAGCGGTGGCTCAGTGGTTTCGGCGCTTGCCTGGCAAGCATGAGGACCCGGGTTCTAAACCCCAGCACCACGTACATAACTGAGTGTTGGAGCAAAAAAGGCCATGTGAAAAAAAAAAAGATGGTTTTCGTGTCTTAGTTTTTGTTTGTTTTATAGTGGGGTTTGAACCCAGGGGTGCTCTACCATTGAGATACATCCCTAGCCCTTTTTTATGTATGTATTTGTTTCTTTTTCTTTTATTTAATTTTTGAGACAGCATATCACTAAGTTGCTGAGGCTGGCCTCAAACTTAATCCTCCTCTCTCAGCCTCCTGAGTCTCTAGGATTATAGGCATGTACCACCACAGCCAGCCCCAGTATCTTTTTGACATAACTCATGTAGTCTTAGGTCAATTCTTGTTTTCTGGCCTAAAATATTATATAAAAATCTCCTTCCTGTTTCCTAATCTTGAGCCTGGTAATCCTTCCCATCTTAATGTCTATCCCTTCATTTGTGTCCCTTGGTGTTAGGCTGGCTGGGGGCGTGGCTTCAGGTAGCCCACACTTCACAGCATCTTGGACCCTGGCTGGGGGGCGTGCCTTCAGCCAAGACACTGAGGCCATGCCTGCTGGCTAAGGGGCAGGGCAAAGGGCAACTTGCCCGCGAAAAGGACAGCCAATTGGGATGCAGGCGGACAAGCTCCAATGGATTGATGGATCCACCAGCCAGTCTCTGAAGGACCAACCCCATCATGAACTTCCAGGTAGCCAGCAAAACCAGCTGCCTGGCAAAGGTTCAAGGCCATTTTCCCTGCCTGCTGCCATTCTGGCCTGCTGCTGCTTCCCATGCCCACCCTCATCATGGCGGCGCAGGTGAAATTGGCCCGAGAGCAACAAGTCCAATAAACATCTCCGCCTGAATTCACACCACTATCATCATCCTTTTTTCTGATTTTACGCTTGGTATAGAGCAAAGAAGGGATATTTGAAGTGGTTCAAAGGAACAGAAAAAAGACATTTTTAAATGGCAAATTTCTAAAATGATTTTATTACATCTAAATGCTAAAGAGAAATTCAGGCTGATTAATAATTAAGATCAAAGTGAATGATTGACAGGAGGTAGGGCTCAATCTCTTTCGGATTTCTCTTCCCTTCGATCTCCATGGGGAGTGTCTAAATCAAATCCATTCCTGTCCATTTGGACCATCTATCACGGATGATGGTGTCTGGAGCTTAAATCAGAAATTCAACGGGTGCCTCCGCAGGAGAGACAGGAGCCAGATCCACAGGATTCTTGGAGACAGGGCAGGGTACACCCAGGTGAAAGTCCACCTTTCCCTGCTCTAGCTGGCGGTCCCAGCTGGGCATTGTTAGTTCCTTCTCTTTGCTTTCCTCTGTTCAAGAGCTGTTACCAAGGACTCCAGGTGTTCGTCGATCCTTTTCAGGTAAAATTGGAACTCAGAACCTAGAATGTATTCAACAGAAGACGGATCAGGGCTGGAGCGCTGGCTCAGCGGTTACGGTGTGTGCCCAGCATGCACGAGTGCGCGAGTTCAAACCCCAGCACCACGTACGCGACGAAGTCTCGGAGCAACGAAAGTCACATGAAAACCTAAATAAAATTTGATTCTCTCTGGCTGTCCCTCTCTCTTTAATAAATAAATAAAAGAAGAGTTAGTTTAGAAAGGTCAAAACTGCCCACCTATCTCTGTCTCTCTCCTTTTCACCCTGCAGCGCTAGGGACCAATCTCGGGGCCTCGGGCGTGCTAGCACACACTGTCCCTGAGCTCCACCCGCCCCTACTTGCATATTTAAGGGAAGTACTTTCGATCCCTTAAATCGCCCTCCATGTTCCCGTATCAGTGGCTTCCAGCATCTTCGCTGGGTCTGAATTCCGGCTTGCATACCAGCATCAAGGGGTGACAGGTTGAGGTGGGCTCTACTCGCCGACCTTGGTTTCTCCTGTGATGCTGGGTAGCGCTTCCCCGAGGGCAAGCAGGTGTCTTCTAAGGGACAAATCTCAAGGGGTCTGTGCTTGTACTGAGCCTAGTTCTCCAGCTCCTTCACTGCAGATGGGTCGATCCCATCAGCTCAGCGGGGTGGAATTCTACCTCTACTCTTGTAACCGGGTTGACTGGAGCCAATCACAACTATGTAACAATCAGGGTCTCAGGAACGGCGGAGAGACATCATTCTCTCTTCTGCCATCAGTGAAGGGAGCCAGGATGCAGAGGTGGCTGCCAGCCAGGGAAGGAGCTCTCCCACTATCCATTGGGAGTTGACACAGGGACCAGGGCGCACCCAAAGCAAATGGCAGTGTGGACAGCGTCAGAGGGGTGAGCAAGACATCTGAGCCCCTCGTGGGGATGAACTGAAGTAACCCCAGCGGAAGGAGCCCCTGAGCCAGGCACCTGCGACACCACACCATCTGCTGCAATAACAGCGAGCAGTTACCGGGGCAAGCAGGGGAACCTGGCAAGAGACAGGCCAGAGGGTCTGCACTCCCTTTGCTCATGCTGGTAGCGATTGCACCTGCTGGAGAGGACCTCACCCTTTGGGAATTTTATGTGTAATAATGTGGTGGAAATTGTGATCATGGCTGCTGTCATTTCTTCCTATTCCTCTTGTAGTGGAGGGGCAAACGGATTCAAAAGAAAACAGTTGGGGGCTGGAGTGGTGGCTCAGTGGTTAGGGCGTTTGCCTGGCATGGGTGAGGATGCGCGTTCAAACCCCAGCACCACATGCACAAGGAAGTGTCAGAGCAACAAAGCCCACATGAAAAACTAAACAAAATTTGATTCTGTTTTTCTCTTTCTCTCTGTCCCTCTCTCTAAATAAATAAATAAACAAAAAGGGAAATAATGAACCACAGGAGAAAATGCACATGGACCTTAATTTGTGTGTATGTGGGAGGAAGGGTGGGAATTTTAAAGTTTTGAAAGACACATATGAATGTGGAGTGATATTGAATAGGTAATATAGGTATTAGAGAATATGTAAGTATCAGGATGGTTAATATAAGTAAAGACAATGAATTCGGAGAATGTACACAGCGTAGCACAACTTTACAGAGAACGAGGCAAAATAAAGATGGGGAGGTTAAGGGGCCAGAGGAGTGGGGCCCACTCATGCCTGGTCCCAGCACCTTGCGGACATAGTACACAAGGCATGTGTAATCCCAGCAGCTCAGGAGGCTGGGGCAGGAGGATGGTAACTTAGCAAAACCCTGTCTCAAAATAAAATAAAACGGGCTAAGGATGTGCTCAGTGGCTAAGCACCCCTGAATTCAATCCCTGCTACCAGAAAAAGAAATGTGTGGTCCAGTTAACCACCTTGCCAGGAAGAGGTGAGGAGAAAGGACTGTGGGAAGTAATTTCAGTTGGGTTTAATAAGGTTAACTGGGTTGAGCCTCCACTCACACAAGAGCTCCTGGACAGTGTCACCACCTTGCTGTCTCTAGCCAAGCCCAGGCAGGTGACAGATGATGTAGCCGTCTCCTGCTCTCCAAGGGCATCACCACCTGGCCTGGGGAAACGAACGGCCACCCTCTTCCTCAGCCCTGTGCGTGTTGGTCCATCTGAGCCTCCTGCCTTGACCTGATCCTCAATATTGCCAGGAGAGATGCCCACCAAAAAGGTGAGGAAAACAGGAGTCTTCAAAGGAAAAAAAAAAAGAGTTGATTGCACTCACGCAGGTTAGGGAAGTCCCTGAAGTTGGCTTCCACGACTCTGCCGTACAGGGGCTGGGTCCTGCGGTAGTCATTGTGCAGGGTCTCGTTCTGATGGTTCAGCAAGGAGTTTTCAAGCTTCCACACCTATGGGCAACACACAGTCATGCGGGGAAAGGCCCTGCGTGATTTTGAAGAGTTCAGTGAGCAACCAGACTACAGCTTCAGTTTGCACAGCTCTGACCCAGTGGTTGTAAGATCTCCAGTCCAGAGGAGGTTCCGGGGGCTACGTCCCAGGCATTCCAGAGCTCATCTCCCCACCCATTCTTCCACCAATTATCCACACCGTCTCTTCTAATCTTTCTCTGAGTGTCTAGCGAATAGCAGCAAGGACAGGAGGAACTAAACACAAGTGCATCAAGTGGCAAGCTCAACTTCCGTTTTGTCTGCACCCTGAAAGGCATTTTTGCTGCATGCACAAATACATATTTCCCTGTGCACTTTGAAAGTGTGATTTCACTGTCTCCTACCTCATAATGCTGTGCTGAACCGTCTCTTGGTCTAATGGCACTCTTTTTATGATAATGATTTCTTCTGTCTTGTTGAATTTTAAATATTTCATTTGTCTGTGGTGTGTTTAGTGTAGGGTTTGTTTTAGGGTTTTTTTTTTTAACTGACTCATCAGGATTCGTGACTATCTAATTTAGTGTTTTCTAACTCTTTTGGAAAATTGTCAGCCAATGTTTCTGCAGATTGTACTTTTGTTCCAATTTTGTCTCCCTTCTCCTAAAATTTCAGTTATACTTTTCCACCGTTTTCATGACTTTTAACTTCTTTTTCACATTTCCATCTCTTTTTCTCTTTAGATTGCAGTCTAGGTAATGTTCTCAACTGTGTCTTCCAATTTACTAATTCTCTCTTCAACTATATCTAACATGCTGCTAAATTCATCCGTAGATTATTCACTTCAGTTACTATTTTTTTCATTTCTAGAAATTCTACTTAGATTTTTTAATCTGATTAGTCATTTTAATATAGTTTTTACCTTTTCCTCATATGCAAACCTCATATTTCTTTACACATGTTAAACATTCTTATGTGTATATAAAATGTCTGATAATTCCACCGTCTGCAATCTTTGTAGATCTGATTCTGCTGACCCTCACTGAGAGTGTCTTTTTCCTTTGTGCCTTGTGAATTTTTTTTTTCAGTTCTAGGAAGCAAACCCAGGGCCTCACACATACTAGACATGTGCTTTACCACTGAGCCACATCCCCAGCCCAAGTCTGCTTTATTTTAATTGAGCTAATTTTCACTGACTAGATTTAAATGTCATTTTTCCAGAGATAATTCACATTTGCTTTTGTCGGGTATCTGGGGGAACTTCCAGCCTGGCTAGCTACATTTGTTGGGGGGGAAGGATCCTTGAGTTGAGATCTTTTCCATCTTTCCCCAGGGTAGGGAAATGAAAAGTTTAAAAGAAAAAAAAATTATTTGTTTCGGAAGAAAAGCAACCCTCAGGGGAAAGAGCAGCTTTGCCTGGCAGTCTCTGCAATGTTTGTTCACTCATTCCACCCAGGAAGTGTTTGTTATTTGCCTGGACTGTGCTGTGTCCTTCTGGGGAGCAGCAGGAGGGAAGTGTTTCTCAGTCGCTGGGTCCCCTGTTCCTGCGCTCCCTTCAGTGCATCTGAAAACGCATGCACACACATGTGCACACACGCGCATGCATACACATGCATGCACACACCCCGACCTTGCAATTCTCCCCAAAGGTGTGAACAGGAAGCAACCGTTTCCCATGAAACAGTGCTAAATGTTGGGCACAACATCTTGCATAGAGGTGTTCATGCTGTTAGAGGGGAACTCGGGGAGGACCTAGGAAGGGGCTGCCTCTCTGTGTAACTCGCCTACGCCCTGGAGCAGGCTCCCATCCTTGGGCCGCATCAACTTCATGCTCCTAGTGAGATCACCCATGGTCACGCAGGTGACACCCAGCAGTTTGTCACTGGCGAATGCCACAGGAGCCTGGGGAGTTGGCTGGGGCTGAGATTCTGGGGCACTCCCGTTAACGAGGCAGTCAAGGGAGGAGCTGGCCGTGCGCCTTACCTGAGACCTGGAGAGCTTGACGGGGTCTGCCAGCACAAACCAGTGCACGTTCTCCGTGCAGGGAGGGGTGGTGAGCGACCCCTTGTAGCTGTAGTAGTGGTGGAGGTCCCCGGGCAGCATGTCCTGGATGTCGAGGCCTCTCAGAATCGTGCTTTGTCCTAGCGGGAAGACAGGAGACAAAGGACCATGGGAGGTCAGCTCAGGCTCAGCCCACACCACGTTCAGATGCACTGAAGGGGGCACAGGAACAGGGGACCCAGCGGCTGAGAAACTCTTCCCTCCACTGCTCCCCAGAAGGGGGGGCAGGAGCAGACTTTGGGGACACTGGCACTCAGATGCCTCCTCCCGGCTGAGTGGCCTTGGTTGGGGGCTCACTCTAGTGCTGCTTCCTCTCGGGAAAAAGAACAAGTGGGCCAAGGGTGAGGCTCAATGGTAGAGTCTTTGCCTGGCATGCGTGAGGATCCAGGTTTGAACCCCAGCACCACACAATTTTATTTAGTTTTTCGTGTGGCTTTTGTTGCACTGACACTTCATTGTGTTCTTCGTGCTGGGGTTTGAACCTGCATCCTCACACGTGCCAGGCAAGTGCAGTAACCACTGAGCCACCGCTCCAGCCCCTCTCTTTCTGTCTTTAAAAAAAAAAATTTTTTTTTTTTGGTGGGGATTGGAAAGCAGAGTCAGAGCCCAGCTGAGGTCGGGGTGCAGAATCTGGTCCTGGTTGTTCCTGTCCTTTCCCATGGGGACCTGGCTCAGCCACAGGTGCAGTGCAGATGACCAATTCTTCCACAGCTGTCTGAAGCTTCTGCAATGCCCATATCCATCACTGCACCTGGAAAGTCACTTGCTCTGGCTCTGGAAATGCAGCTCAATGCTAGAGTGCTGCCCTAGCATGCACAAGGCCCTGGGTTCCACCCCAGCTCCCCAAGACAACAAAACAAGACAGGACGCTGAGCCCCCGAGCTCAGCATGAGAACATGAAAGCAACTGGGAGCTGAGGGGCATGCTGTCCCCTTGCCGTGAGCACTTTCATGCCTTTTAATGGTGGAGAGCCAGCTCAGGGAGGTCAGCAGCTTCAAAGGAGGCCCTAGTTGCTATAGGCCCTGCTTTCTGCTGCAGCCATTGTTCATGGTCAGAATTTAAACAGGAAGTTCTTACATTCATCCACCTTATCACTGTGTGGAAGACAAGATAGGGATTGAATGAGGTCACCAAGAGAAGACCAGTTTATGGCACTCTCCACTAGTTACAGCAGGAACCAGAGGAAATCAGAAAGCAGAGGTAGAGCCAGGCACAGTGGCGCACGCCTGTAATCCCAGCAACTCTGGAGGCTGAGGCAGGAGGATTGAAAATTTGAGGCCAGCCTTGACAAAAGAAAAGATTGTGCCTCAAAGTAAACAACAAGGGCCTGGGGATGTAGCTCAGTGCTAGAGCACCAATGGGTTCAATTCCCAGGAAAGGAAGAAAGAATGAAAGGAAAGAAAGAAAAAAGAAAGGAAGGAAGGAAAAGAAAAGAAAGAAAGAGAAGCAGAGGTCTGAGGTTGCAGCACAGCCAGAGCTGGGTGAACTAAGCATCACTTCAAGATCCCGTAAGAGGAGAAGACGGAAGATGCAGCAGATAGACCCCAGGGGTGACCTCTTCTGGCTCAGTGGAGCAGGGAGCCAGCTTAGGGAGTGGTAGGCAAGAAAGGAGAACAAGCATTAGACAACTCTTGCTAGAGGAGCTGAAAACTGGGGTGGAATCCAAGGATTGGAGTCAGCAGATTCTTCTAAGTGCTTGAGTTTTGAGCACAAAGGCCCCACGGGAGGGGGCCTTTGACCAGAGCAGGTGCTGGTCATGCCCTGGAACAGAGGCGGGACATGGAGCTTAGTCCAGATGCAGGTAGGCTAAGAGGGTAGGTTTCTGCCTTCTAGGGAAGTGAGAAGCCAGTGCGTCAGTTCTGGAGCCAGTGCACAGGGGCAGCAAGAGGAGACAGTGGGAAATCACAGTTTTGGAGATGGAGTAGTTTTCTGGGTGCTACTGGTTCATATTTGTAAATGCCAACAAGGCTGCCGCCATTCAGTCTGCAGGTTCCATCCAGCCGCGCTCAGCTCTGCAGGATGGAGTGGGCTCTGCCAGGCAAGTCTCTGGAGGCCCGAGGGCGTGGACGGAGAGCACCAGTGTGGGAGTTGAGGGGGCATCTGCACAGGTGCTCGCGGAATCTCATATGGAGAGAGATGAGAGGACCCAAGAGGCCACTAGCAGGGAGAACGCGGAGGCCCATGGGTTGGAAGGCTCGCTCAGGGGAATTGCTGGAGGGGGTGAGGGGGGCAGTGGTGAGCTGGGAGGCCGGAGGGGTGGCCAGAGCAGATGGGAGAGGTTGAAGCTCCAGGGCTGACCTTGAGAGTGGGCGGAGACTGAGAAGAGCCCAGCCTCCGGGGGTGGAGGGGAAGGCAGAGCAGCCCCCAGCAGCCCCTGAGGCCTCCACTCTTGAGACTCCTCTCAGCTCAGAGCCGGGGTGAGCCTCTCTCTCTAGAGACCACGACTGTCCCTGCCAGATGGGGCCTCAGGCAAGAGTCACTGGGGTTGGGCTCAGCCAACCAGAACGTACAATCTTGAGAATTGGAGTGTAGAGTTTAGGAACAGGCTCTCAGAGGTGCCCCCCGGCCTGAGCCAACAGCAGACATTGCTGGGACAAGTGACTCAGGAGGCTGGGCTGCTGTCCCCTGCCCTGCTACGTCTCACGCTCACGTCCTTCCTCTTCCCTCCAGAGCTCTTACCTGAGTACTTGACGTTGGCCAGGTGGGTGATGAAATTGCTGTAGTAGGTGTTTTCCGCGTACTCCTCGATCTGGGGACAGACACGGAGCAGTTAGCTCAAGGAACGAATCCATCTCCACGAGTCCAGCCACTTGGTTTTCCAGCTGCCTGGGCAGAGCCGGGAGAGCACCGTGGAGCCAGGGTGCCCACTGGTGTCGGGTGACGGGTGGCCAGCTTGTATCTTTCTGCCCCTCTGCTCTGCATTTACCACCTTCTTTCGCGTTACACAAATGCTTTCAGTGTTACTAGCTAGCGGCTTTCAGCGAGCACCTTCCTGCTTGCTCCAGGGACGACAGCATACAACCTAAGCCCGTCCTGGGCAGGCCGCTGCCAACCTCATCCAGGACGCTCAGCAGCCCCGCTGTGATGCAGCTCCGCCTTCCCCACCTTCTCCTACTTCTGCCGCACAAACTACGCACGCAGACGTTATAAGCCCAGCAATGCCACCGTGTGACTGTGGCCTTAAACAATCCTGAGGATTTTTTTTTAAGAGACAGAAGGACAGTGAGACAGAGAGAGAATCAGTTTCATTTAGTTTCCCCTGTGGCTTTCGTTGCTCCGACACCTCACTGTGTACGTGGTACTGGGGTTGGAACCCACATCCTCCTGAAAGCCAGGCAAGCCCCGTAACCACGGAGCCACCACTCCAGTTCCCATCCTAAGGATTCTTTTTTTGTTGTTGTTGTTTAAAGAAAAGGGACAGTGAGAGAGAGAGAGAGAATCACTTTCATTTAGTTTTTCATGTGGCTTTCGGTGCTCCAAGACTTTGTTGTGCACGTGCTGGGGTTCGAACCCATGTACTCGCGCACTCCAGGCAAGCGCCACA
>PVKS010050904.1:0-11377 GCA_004027875.1 Aplodontia rufa
TATACACATTTTATATTATTTTGTTAAAAACTTGTAGGGTTGTTCAATATAAATTTCTCAATTAAAAAAATATCAAAGAATAACAAGTGATAATAGGAAAGGAGGAGAAGGGGAAATGTTGGAACTGAGATAAAGCAAGGTACATTCCAAACATTTACACATATGCCACTGTATATACTATTGTCATGTACATAAAAAATATTCTTCATAGTTATAAGAATTATATCATTGTACTTAGGTGTTTAAGGAAAAATATAGGATACAGAAGAGAGGCAACGGATTGGGGGATGGGAGGAGGGAGATAGAGGGGTGCAGAGTTGGGTATATAGGCCAAAATGTATTGCTGTATTTTGTGCATCTATGAATATGTTACAATAAATTCCATCATTATGTACAACTATAATGCACTAATTTAATTAAAAATAAAATTTAAAAAGTCTCAATAGAAAAAAGTATTAACTTTCAAAGGTTAATAAAACTCCATCACGTTCATCTTTTTATTTTCTCTGACTTAATACAACTGATTACAATTATATACTAATTAGAAAAAATATATTTTAAAATTAGTTATGTATAAGTTTTTTATTTGTATTAACCCTAAATTGGGAATAACCCAAATGGGTTTTAAATTGTGCTATATCCATACCATAGAATACTACTGAGTGATAAAAATGAACAAATGATTGATACATATGAAAATTTTGGATAGACAGCACTTGAGTTAAAATGATTATCTAAAAAAAAAAATAGGTATATGAATACAAAGGAAAAACAAAAGCATTTCAGTATTCTTCTTCAGCCATAATGCCATTTTGGGAAAATTTACAATAAGACGGTGCATATTTCAAATTACTTATTATTATATTATTTATTATTATTGCTATAATGTGCACTAAAGTATAAGATAGTATATGGTACTCACAGATAATCTATTCAGATAACCTATTCAATCTCAACAAATGTTGAGATGAAGTATTTTTCCTATTTAATTATTAAATTACAGCTCTTTATTGAGTTCGTGATATTTTTAAAAATCCATTTTATTGCCAAAAGAAATCATTGCATTTTTTAAAATGCAATAGTTTTATGGCTCATTTTTGAAAACTATAAATGTATCATTGTTGAACCAAGGCAGAAAGGAATACTTTATATGCTAAGTTAACTATGACTCAGTATTGCTCTTCTTTATCCCAAAATTTGTTTTTGATCAGTATTTTAAAGCAATTATCCAGCTACCAAAACAGGAACAGAATCTTTATCTTTTAACAAAGATACTTTATATATAAACGAAAAGCTTTCTAAGTTTTCTAATATATGCTGAATATTAGCTGAATCCTAAAGTAGCTGAATATTAAATGCTGAACATTAGCTTTTTTTTGAATTACTTATGATTTCCTTTCTAAAACTGAAGTTTTAATTTAGAATGCTTTAATATTTTAAAAATCAAGCTTATATATTTTAGTAAGCACTAACATCTACCTAAGAAGAAAATAAGAACACATATTGAAAGTCATTCAAATATTTAAACATCATTTGTGATAAAAATCATTACCTCAAAGCTATTGCACCATTATTTACAAAATAAAGGAAAAGCCTATGATTCAGTATGTGAGAAAAATTATCAGAAGAAATTATTCACTTCTACTGTACTGAATAATAGAAAACAGAAAATAAGGTATGCAAATTTCTCTGCATCTTACCCATTAAATGCTTATTACTTTCTTTTAGTAAGCTTTCAAGTTCTACAAAATATTCACATTGTTCAATATAACAATATTTAAAAAGTAGCCATTGTGCAAAGTGACAGAAATTATGGCTCTCAGGATGACAATTTCAACTACAAGAACATAAGTGAACTATAATATAAAGAATAAACTTGAGCATGCTTTATATTATAAACACTGGGGTAGACAAAGGAAATTAATAATAGTCTCAATTTTTTATATAAAAACTTTTAAACAGGAATACATTCATTCCAATGTATTTTTAAGTAAGTGTGAAGTATATATGGAACGGGATGTTTATCCCAGTGTGAAAGTCACATTATTTTCAGTCTTACCATTGTGTTCAAAGAAAGCATCTAAATAAACTGTGGAGTGTGTATAATACATTTTAGCTTTATCAGGTTATCATCGTATAAATAAGCCACCCAGAAAAAGCTTGCTATTGGATCAAAAGCAGTAATGTGATTATGTAACTCAGTTCATTATTTTGTACTTCATGTTTTTTTGTTTCCTCATTTATTTTTGGTGCTGTGCATTGAACACAGTGCCCCACACATGCTAAAGCATGTGTTCTGCCACCGAATTATACCTCAAGTTCCTTTTCTATTTCATGTTTTATGTTTGGTGCTTTTATTTTGAAACTTGTTGCTTCTGGTATTTTCTTAGGAAACTCTTTTCAAATCTCTGTTCCATATTTTCACTAGAAGAAATTGTTGAGTTGAAAGGTCAATTTTTTTTTTAAAGAGTAGTTATACTATTTTCTGAAAGATACGTTTGATTTAGTTTTCAATTTTATTCTCTACTTGATATATTTCATTTTAATATAAAATTCCCTTCAAATCATATTCAAATTAGAAAAGCCCAATATTAAAGATTTTGATATCCTTGAAAATATTTATGTGAAAATATAAAAATCATATGATTTTGTGTAAGAGACAAAGGATAATCATTCTGCTGTGTGTGTAATAATTGCTTTTTGTGAAATATTTTATTAAAAAATAAATTCAGTATAATTCTGAAAAAATGTAAAACTATATTTTATCAACAAATAAATAAGCCTGTGAGATTCATATGAAAGTATAGGAAAAAGTATGCTAGTCAAAGCAGAAGATTGAAAATTCAGAAAATAAAATTTCTCTGAACACTTTTTTGTCCCATAATTGTGTAGGATTATCTCTATTGACTTGCAAATTTGCAATTTCAGTAAGATATCAGATATATATATATGTTATGTGTGTGTGTGTCCAGTGCATCATAACCCAGTGATATAACGCTTTCTCAAGTACCAAGTCACAGGAAAGAGTGGTTTTCTTCAATTTAGGTGCGGTTGTGTTTGATTTTAATTTGTAAGTTGGTATTTTACACTCTTTTTATCTGAAGAGGTAGAAAGCTGTATTAGTCCATTTCCCATTATAATAAAAAAAATCTGAAGCTGGATAATGTATTAAGGAAAGAAATTCCCTGAGTTTACAATTCTGGATGTCCAAGAGCATGGTGCTAGCATCTAATCGCCTCAGGCAAGGGCTACATTGTGGAGGACATCACCATGGTGGGAGCTCATACAAGAGGAATCACATAGTGAGATAGGAAGCTAGACAGCAGGGAGGGGTCTGGCTCACTCTTTTTGTAACAACTCTTTTTTGAAAAAGAGCAGCAACAATTCCTTCTGAGGTCAATGCTCCTAATTACTTAACAACACTCCACTAGATCCCATCTCTTAAAGTTTTCCCCACCTCACAATGGAGACCAAGCTTCCGGTGTATGAATCTTTAAGGGACAATTTTGACCTGTATACAAATCAGCAAAAACATAGGTTGGAGGATTCTAGTATGTACCAAATGTTCTTTGACTCTGTTTTTTCTATTGTTCTGGATACAGAGAAAAAAAGATAAAATAAGGGAGACTGACAAACTCTGTGACCCAACTTCCTGCTCCCTGTGCTTTAACTCTTCACCTGGCTTAGTGAGAAAGAATTCCATTACAGAGGATGGAAAATCCTGTTTTTTTCCCTTGCTTATTGTCAAAGAATCTACATTGAAAAGATACATTACACGATCACTTTAACTATGGTCACAGCCTTGTCCCAGGAAATTTCTCAAATTCTTGGTGAAGGGATGGACAGTAGATATGTTATTTCTATGTTTTATAGTCTTTTTCCAATTTAATATCAAAATCCATTAGACAATTGCAAGGTCCACTTAATTGGCCATAAACAGATACTACTTTTATTATTAACTTTTATTAATAGAGTCAGAGAAACTAGAATCTGATTCCTGGATTTTGGTTCACAATTATTGGACAGGTAGAGTTAAGTGTTTTATAATCTATTTTTGACTTCATGAGTACTATCCCTTTTTTCTATACTTTGGATCATAGATTAGATAAATATTTAAAGTCTGACATTAAGTATCACCACTGTGAAAAAAAGTCATAATTATTTTACCAAGTATTCTGCATTTTTTTAAGAGTAGAGAATCTAGAAGTAAAAAGTTATCAGTATAGAAGAATTTTCCTAGCATGTCTTTTATTTGACATCTGACTCTTTCTTCAGGAATTGCCATAGGATAAAACATGCTATCTAGAATAAGATTACGTACACACTCTGGGCAGCCTACATCCAATGACTCTCTAGCAAAGCACAATCTTTCCCCTCACACACACTTACTCCTTTTATATCTGTGTGTTCCATGTGCATGAAATAAACCAAACTTGGAACAAATAATTTTCAAAATATAAAGGCATGTCTGTATTGAACACTTGCAGACTTTTCTCCCATACTTTTCCCTAATCAACACAATACAACAGATATTTGCATAGCACTTACATTGTATTCTGTATGAAAGTAATCTAGAGATGATTTCTAGTATAATGTATGAAGGTTATTGAATATACTATACCATTTTATATAAGGAACTTGTGTTATCTGCAGACTTATGGAACAAATCCCCTATGAATGCCTAGGGAGAATTGTACTCTCACCTTGTCTCGGTTGCTTCAGCTTTGCAGGTACATTTCCACTCCTTTTAATACCTGTTCAATCTTCTATTGGAAATACTTTCTATTTCAACAGCCTCAATGACCAATTTTGACTCGTTAGAAACACTAGCCAGTGAAACTGTTTTACTGAGATCTCATTGTCAGTTTCACATGCAAATTTGGGACAGTAGTTCTTTTTCTCTCTATGATTAATAGCAAAAATTGACCTAAGAAAGACAAAAATAAGTAGGAGATAAATCATTCAAAGGTTATCTCTGCGATAGCAAGTCATTATCTACCCAAGTATTTATTTTTTTATTTTTTAATCAGATCTTTAATAATTGCTTCCAATATGCCAACTGTCTCACTCTAGACTTTGGACAGAATGAAAATTGAAATTACATTGTATTTGTGTTCATAAACTTTAAAAGATTTCTTGATTCCTTCTTGCAATTACACAATATTTTCTTAGTTCACTCATTACACTAACTTCCTAAACTTTGTTTAATGTTGTCTTTTTTGTCATCAAATCTCCAACATATACGTCCCTCTTCTTCACATTAAGATTTTACCGTTTCCATTTCTATGTGAAAATAAAAGCAATCAAATGGGATGCTACAGATTTAAACCAGTGTGTGTGTGTGTGTGTGTGTGTGTGTGTGTGTGTGTGAGAGAGAGAGAGAGAGAGGGGAGGGGGGAGATAGAGAAAGAGAGAGGCAGGGAGAGGGAAAGAGGGAGAGAAATGGATATATAGAAAAGCATTTGAAACCACAAGGATATTTTTTATTTACCTTTCCTCCTATGGCCAAAAATGGACTCACAGGACTCCTACCAAAGGCAAATATGTTCATTGTTCATTTTTTTGAAGTCCTCATTATCTTCCTCAGTTCTACAGCATTTTATATTATAATACACATACAAATAGCATGTCATTTCTCCCACTGAAAATTAATTCTACATCCCCTATTAGTACTCTGTCTTCAAATATTTTCATACCATTCTCTCTTAAACTTATTCCAGCTAAGTTTTCACCCTATCAGTTAATTGAAACTGCTCATATTGCTATCCATGCTTGTAAAATATCCACAAATCAATTTTCAGTCATTCTGAGAATTGAATATCAAATATCAAATATTGATATTGGAATACTTTTTCATTCACTTTTATTAAAAATAAAATGAAACTAAGTTAAAATTCAGTTGACTCTAAGGACATGACAGTCTGCTGCTTTTATACTTACTGTCACTCTTAGCCACTTATGCTGGATTATCTTTGTTCCTCTAATTTCTTGATATCTATAGATATGAGGCTTAGTTGTTTGTCTCTATCCTTTTAAACATTTCTATTATTATATTCACTCCTTGAAAATTGTATATTCTCTTATACTTTAAAAATTGTCTACCATCTCATATATCCTGTGTTAATCACCTTGTCATCCAGACTAAAATAACCTGAAATAGAAGTTGTCCAGCTCAAGGGAGCCAGGAAGCAGAGGTAAAGCATGGCTCCCAGTGACCCACTTCCTTCAGCCTTACCTGCCTATAGTTTCCACCTCCTCTAAGTAGATCATTGAAATTATTAATCCATGAAGTGGATTAATCTACTGATGAAGTTAGAAACCACTGATCTGATCACCTCCAAAAAGTCCCACTTCTGGTCACTGATGCATAGGGACTGTTTTAGCTTTTTTGTTGCTGTGACTAAAAGAACCAACAAGAACAATTTTAGGAGGAAAAGTTATTCTGGGGACTCGGGGTTTCAGAGATCCTAGTCCATAGAAGACTGACTTTATTCCTTGGATCTCACAATGAGGCTGAATATCATGGTGAAAGAGTGTAGCAGAGGGAAGCAGGTCAAGGTATGGGTCCAGGAAGCAGAGAGAGAGAGAGAGAGAGAGAGACTCCATGCCAGATACAAAATATACACCCCAAAGGCATGTTCCAAATGATCTGCTATCTCCAGTCACACCCTACCATCCTACAGTTATCAGTTAATCTCTATCAGTGAGTTAATCCCCTATCAGGGGACTAATCTAAAGCTCTCATAACCTAATCATTTCACCTCAGCCTTCCTGAACTGTCCCACACAAGATTTTGCGGGACACCTTTCATTCAAACCATAACAGGGACCAAGTTCTTAACATATGAGTTTTTGGAAGACATTTTCAAACCATAACAACTCCCAAATTTTTATCTCTAGACCAGATATCTTCTTCAAACACCAAATTAGTTTTTGGAAATAATTTCTTTTGTGACATCCTACTTAGATTTTTAAACATTATGTCAACTGCACATGCACAACATTATACTATGGCATGGCTTTCCTAAATTTGCTTCATTTAATAATCTCCATCTATCAGTTGTGATGAAAATTCCTGTCATCCACTTTATCAAGCTAAGTTCTTTGTACTCATTCTTGAATCCTCCTTTGTATCACATTCAATCCAAGAGACTTCAGAGGTCTCTTCCTTGGAAATATATGGAGAATTATACCACTTCTCACTATCATCGTCTTCATCAACTAGTTTAAGCAATCACCACCATTCAATTGAAATACTAAAGTCTTAAGTAGAGGCCCTCCTCAAAAAAAACAGTCTGAGTATTATTAATATCAACTCAAACATAATTTATTCTTATATTCCAAAATTTACCCAAGATCCTTATTCTAATAAATGCTATGAAAAATCCCTTAAAACCACTATAGGCCCTATGTTTTCAACCCTATTACCCTACCACACTCCTTCTCTCAAACTCTATTTTTTATTGTTATTTCACTTAGACACAATGTCTTCCTTGCAATTCCATTGACAGGTCTGATATTTCATACCTTATGACTTTTGCTCCAGTGTTCCTATCATGCACAATTCTTAGGAAGGTACAAGGTAGCTCTTTCACAGACTCCATTTATGAGTCTGCTGTTTTCCCTTAGGATTCATTTCTAACTTATAGTGGCACGCTCTAAACAGTTTTATGTATATGAATGATATCCCCTATTAGAAAATGTTTTTCCCATAGGATGTCTCTTAGAGCGTAGGAATTTTTTGAGTAAAACCTACAAACAAATAAATCTCATAAACCTAGCATATTGTCTGTGACCTCTCAATAAATGCTATGAAATCAATGACTGAGGCAAACAAATTATCTGACTTCAGGAAGTTCAAACAAATATGGGACAAAATTGCTTTGTGTAAGAGAATGATTAAGTAGAATATTATTAGCTGCAGAAGGGGAAAAAAATTAATTGTATGCTGATCATATGTGGCTGAAGCAAACACAGCTTTATAAAGAAAATATATGATTACAGTGTTAGTCACTGAGGCACAACTCATTTTATTTGGATAAATTCTATTATTATAGATGTAATGAGGCTGTTCCACTTCTCTGCACTGACCAAAGAAAATATCTAAAATATTTGAAAATACCTTCAAACCATCTTTCCATTCCCATATGAAGTATTTCAGTATCTTACATAAGTTCCAAAATATCCTCAATTTATAGTTGCAGTTTTTAAAATTTTTATCAAAATTCTTCTTCAAAACTCCAATGATTCACATGCCTGTAATCCTAGCTACATGGTAGGCAAGAGGATTGCAAGTTTAAGGCCAGCTTGGACCACTTAAAAGTCCAAGTCCTGATATAAAATAAATAAAAAGAACTGATAATACAGATAACTGAAAAAAATAATTAATACCATTTTTTAAAAAACTTTCTTGACATTCTCCTTGAAACTCCAGATCTTGCCTTTGTACCCACTGCTGAACTTCAAAATTGAGTGCATAAATATGATCATCCTCTTGAGAGGATGTGGAAAAGGAAATACAGTACATAATTATATGTGAATACTTTACGGTTAATTGTCCTTCAGATATATTACAATGAATACAAAATATTTGTATGTTATATTTACTGTCAGGGTATGGGTATGATATATTTATAATTATACACATATATATGAATAATATATATTCGCATACAATAAAAATAAAATCATGCATGTACTCTAGCCTAGATTTTCCAATATGCAAAAACCTCAAGCAGAAGCAATTCACCAAACGTTCCAATATAAAGATATATTTTAAAACCAAGCTTGATCAAAACAGCATACCTGAAAGTGCTTTTCAGAGCAGTCTGTCAAGTAAGACTAGGAGTAAAGAATGTGCCCTGGCTCCCACTGCTACGAACATTTTTTTTCCCATGGTATGCTATTTTACATATAAATAGCACATGCCTCTGTATGCTGCACAACGATTGATGTGTTACATGTTGAAGTCATAGAGAATGGCCCATTGTTGTAGGCAAAAGGAGCTTGAAGAAGATTTGAGGTAAGGCGTGATACAGAATCCACACAGGCCAGGTAGGGGTACACCAGGTGAATCAAGTAAGCATAGAAAATTTCCAGGGGCAAAAACATGGAGAAGAGCTAAACTTGTGTGTGAAATGTTTGACACAAAAGATCATTATGTCACTCTCCACAAATAGTTCTTTTTTATTTGTTTAATACTACGTGGAAATTGTAAAATTAGGATAAGTTTGTATCAACTATGTGAAAATAAACACTTTTGTAAAATTTTGTTAAAATTAACCACAAAAAATAGCAAAATGAATGAATCAGTTGCATAACCATTATAAGTTTAAAAGAGTCGGAGAGAGATTAAGCTATTTAACCTGAATTCTGTAGTTATTTTGGGGAAAATTGAAAGCTAGAACCTATGTATTTCCTTCTCTGCCCTGCTTATCAACCTGAAAATACGGGGTTGTGTTGTAGTTTTAGAAAATGTGCACACATTTTATTATTTTCCCCTTCATGAGGTAGGGCCTATTCTCTTCCCTTCAAGTGTAAGCTGAAAGTGGTGATGTGTGACTTTGGAGACTAGGTCATAAAAGCGCCGTTGCTTCCAGTCTGCTGTCATATTCTCTGGCTCATTAGCTCTGGGACCAGGTGCCATATTAACAGTAAACTCAGGCATTCAGTGGAGAAGTCCATGGCACTAGGAACTGATGCCTCTAGGCAACAGCTGTGTATGGCAGCCTCCTTTGGTGTGGGTCCTGCAACCCTCAAGCAGCATTCAGATAATTGCTGCAGTAAGTGACATCTTGATGGCAAACTTAAGAAAGACTGAGCTGGAATGAACAAAGTAAGCTTCCCCCAGCATTCTTATCCTCAGAAATATGGGACAGTATATTCTTATTGTTGTAAGATGTAATTCTTGAGGTTAATTTGTGATGCTGCAGTAGAATACTAATAGAGTACATTTGCACATAATATTACTTGAGATGTCTTGTTCTTCCATATCAATCCCACATAAGAGTGAAAAACTACATTATACCTCATAAAACATTTTAGTTGCCACAGGAGACTTGTCTTGGGAATCTTGTTTTTTTTCATTTCTTCTCCATCTGCAGGCTTATAGACCCCTACCCCTTGTACACATGCACATGTTCTGCACCAGGCTTTCCTTCCTAATATGCACTTTATTACATGTAACTTCAGTTCTCTATCTGTATTTCTTCCTATTCCCTCATTTTCTGGTATTTTTCATATATGAATTTACTATGGTCAGCTATTTTCCTGGATTCTGTTCTCTTATTCCCAACCCCTCTTCCAACATCTTCTTTCTTTCAACATATGTTCATTTGGAGTACCAAAATACATATTGGCAAATTCAAGACTATAAAGTTTGAATTTATCTTAATTTAACTATGATGTAAAACATTGGAACATGCCTTACCTTTAAAAATATATTCTCTCTCTCTCTCTCTCTCTCTCCCCCTCTCTCTCTCCCTCTCTCTCTCTCTCTCTCTCTCTCTCTCTCGAGAGAAATAGATCAACCATACATCCATGGTCTCAGTTTTCATATTTGATATTAATCTATGCGGAAGCTATTTAAATTTGCAGGTGCCTGTATATTTGTGAAATCAGGTACATAACTTCTTCAATCTTCTCTTAAAATGCATATTGCTCTTTTGATTGTTACATCATTTTATTAGAAGATTATAACTATAGATTTTAAATGATTTAAAATTAAAAATTAAAAAAATGATGTTTCGAGAATGAAATCCTTGGGGCTGCAGCAGTGGCTCAGCAGTCATGGGGCTTGCCTGGTATGCACAAGGATGCTGGTTGGAACCCCAGCACCACATACACAATGAAGTGCCAGAGCAATGAAAGTCACATGAAAAATAAAATAAAATTGATTCTCCTTTTTTTCTCCTCAATCTCTTACACTGTCCCTCTCTCTCTCTACAAAAAAAAGGAAATGGTATCCTTTCTTGTTTATATGTTCTTACTGAAGATATTTATACCCATTCTTTTCTATTGAGAAATTTATTTGTGGAACAATCATACAAGTTTTTAACAAAATAATATAAAATGTATATAGATTCTGAAGATTAGATTTACCCCCAAGAGTGCCCCCCAATTACCCACCCTTATCCTTATCCCTCCCTTCCCATTCCCACAACATTTCTAAAAATGTATTAGGTTGTGTAACATTACACCTTATCTGGATTTAGCACATGATAATAGAATACCTTTCTTTTTAAACAATGTCCACAGCTACTTTGTAGCTGACCAGAGTGGATGTAACAGGTACCTTATGGCTTGCATGATTGTTATATTTGTTATCTGGTTCTTTACAGTGAAAGCTCATCAACTCCCTCTTTTTTTTTTTTTTTTTT